>VWYK01013532.1:0-16904 GCA_013399775.1 Semnornis frantzii
TTCCATCACTTTTGACACAGGCAAAAGCAGTCTTCTGTACAAGGCAATGTAGGCCATTTGAGTTGTTTGGAGGAGTTTCATGGCCCTGATTTCCATGCAATCACTACAATCAGTGGTATAATGATTAGTAGTACACTGCTATATGGACACAGTACCAAAGACAGAATGTATATTGACTAACTTTTGCTGTCCCACACCATCTCCCATTATCAAAAGCAGAGGACAATTTAATGACAAGGGAAGTAAAATGCAAATGATAGCTAAAGACTGTTTCTCCCAAGAGTTTTCTCAGCTGTACAGAAAATGCCCATAGACCTTCCCATATGGTAAAAGTATTGCTTTGGTGTCTTCCATATCATCCATACTTGTGATACCTTGCCAAATCACAGCATGGTGTATTGGGACCATGGAAACAGTGAACTGTTCTCATACTCATTACACTCTCATTCAAAATCTGATTCAGAAGAGGCCATTGCAAATTCATCTAGAGAGTTTCAGAGTTTCTGTAAGAAGTCTCAAAGCTCTCAAATCTGCTTCATTCTGCTAATAAATCTACTAAATCTTGGGCAAATTAACATTTTATTCTCCTTCCTCATTATGTGTTACTATCTATACTGCTTAAAGAGCTTCTTAACACTGATTTTTTTTCCCTTTAGTAGTGTTTTGGGCTTGATCCAGATGCCTTCTCAACTTAGCCTTTCTCATACAGAGAGAGATTTGCTTTCTAAACATAGGTACTAAATTCTCAAATTATGATTTAGATGGGATTTACTAGATTGCTGTCAGAAATATCATTCTCATTCAAAGTATCCAAGAAAGTACAGCTTTAGAAATGAGCCATGCCATTGAGGAGAACTATAGGCTGTTTTTTTGCTGCCACATATAGCTGTGCAGTCTCCTGAACTTAGGCAGTTTCTCTTTATTGAATGTCTTTTTCTAAGACTTTCAGAAGTACTCCCCTGTCTGTGAAACTGGTTACTATCACTAAGCTAATGCTAAGGATGTGTGGGGAAAGGTGCACTTCTCAGCTGTTTGATTGCTATGTATCTTAGTACTCATTACTTAGCTGATATCAGCATCACCCCTAATGTTATGCAGAACCCATGTATATAAAAGCGCCCTTATGAAGGTGTCCCAGGGATTCACTGGGCTCATTAATTGTCTTCTGTTGTCTTTGAATATCAGTCTGTATCAGATTAGTAAGTGTAAATTACATTGCAGAAGCAATAATGAATACATTCTACACCAGAGACCCAATGCAACAGGGAGCATTGGGGATTGTGAGGCAGAATGGTGACATTGGCCTGGGTCTGAAAATCAAAATGCACTAATCCATAAATTTAATCTTCCCACGCAGCACACAATTTTTACAGAGGTATTTGACAGTGTGGGCACCCACATCTATTCCAAAAGATGATGAACTTATTTTGAGCCAAGACTCCCTCACACATGCCCCATATTATTATTATTTCATGTCAGATTCAAATGTTGTTCTCTTCGAGCCTTAAGACTAGAATGAAACAAATTTGGAATTTACCTTCTGCTTTCAAAACTTTCCTTTCCCTCTCATTTGTTTACATCACAGCCCCTCTGATTTTCCCCTGCTCAGTAGACCTTGCCTGGGCTGTTTCTCTGTAGTTAGAAAGGCTAGTGGAGTAAAAGACTTCCTCCTGCAGTAAAAGACTGACTGTACAGCTCCTCAGCTGAACAAAATGTGTTTGTTAAAATCTAGACACATGGTCTTGTCCCAGATTCATATGAACTACAGTGTGTATGACTGAGGTGGAGCGGAGGATATCATGAAATTTCTACTGACTAATGAAGTAGGCAGATTATTTTCTTCTCTTCTCCTTTGGTACTACCTCCTCCTATCACAGTATTTCAAATTCTTTCCCAAAGTTTTCTCATCACTATTTTTCTCATCACTCCACAAATTGTATATTTCCTTCTCAATCTACAATCCATTTTTTTATTATTCCTCTGATAATCAACACAGGTTATGATCACCATTTTTCAATATCCACTTATGTCCCTTCAGTTTTTAATATACCAATATAAGATTGGGGTCAATGGCAGGAGACACTGTAAATTCACAGTAGGGGACTGTCTAGCTCCAAACTATTTCAGATCACACTAAGGAAAGTAATTTTAGAAAGTCAATCACACAACCAAGGTCACGGTCAAAAAAAAAAAAAAGCAGGAACTGAAAACTCAATTTTGAAATCCCAAGATAAAATCATGATCAATTTTCACTAATTTAGTGCTTTACCAAGCCACTCTGAGGTGATTTTAGCACTCCATTCTTATTGGTGATCTCATGAAGCCAGGCTCTATCAAATTTCACAATTTTATTGTTAGTGATAAGATTTTTTTATGCGCTCTCTTAGGAGCCCTCATCTTCTGAGAATGATGATGATCTTCAGTAATTTCAGCAGACTTTTAAAAAATAATAGAAAGTATTACCTCTGTTGGAAATCAGATGTTCCCAAAAAAAATTAATTTTAATAAATCCAGCAACAAATGAAAATAAAGCACGTATTTATTCCAAAAGTTCCCTGTATTATTATTCCATAATAATTTTAATGGCTGGGATCTATTTTCAAGTGTTTAGGTTGTTAATCATAGAATCATAGAATGGTAAGGTTGAAAGAGACCTCAAGGATCATCTAGTTCCAAGCCGTGCCATAGGCAGGGACACCTCCCACTAGTACAGGTCACTCAAGGTCTCGTCCAACCTGGCCTTGAACCCCCCCAGGGAGGGAGCAGCCACAACCTCCCTGGGCAACCTGTTCCAGTGTCTCACCACTCTCACTGTAAAGAACTTCCTCCTAACATCTAGTCTAAATATCCCCTCTGCCAGTTTAAACC
Organism: Semnornis frantzii; assembly: GCA_013399775.1. NCBI lineage: Eukaryota > Metazoa > Chordata > Aves > Piciformes > Ramphastidae > Semnornis > Semnornis frantzii. The sequence goes on from VWYK01013532.1 coordinate 2,869, forward strand.
CATTGCCCCTTGTCCTGTCATTGGAAGACCTTGTAAGTAGTCCCTCCCCAGCCTTCCTGTAGGCCCCCTTCATATTAATATTGGAGTGTGTTGAAAAAGGTCTGGTAGCTGAGACAAACTGATCATAAATCAATAAAACCAAGCTGTTACAAACCCCCAAAGATTATAGTATGAGACAGATTGTAACCAGAAAATCACATGGAATAATGTTCCCACACGGTGATGGTGTAGATTCACTGGAATACCATGCCAACTTTTCAGAGTATTCTGTCAAGAAATGTGTGGAGAAAGTTTAAGGGATGCTTAAAGAAACCAGAAAGGGGGCACCAATAGATCTCTAACAAGTTGAAAGGGCTATGAGAAGAATAATTTCTTTTACATACCTATGGTCAGTGGGATGGGTGCAACCATCTCACAGGAGGGACTGATTAAAGAGATCTTAAAACTGCAGCTACATCTAGGTTAAATATTAAATAAACTAACATTAGAAAGATTAGTGAAACCCTTAACTAGATTGTCCAGAGAAGCTGTGGAGGACTGTAAGAACAAATCGGAGACACATGAACAGTGATATGAATAGGATTGTCTTTGAAAAATGGAGAAAGATTGCATAAGGTCCTTCCTATTACAATCCTGCATTTTTCCTAGAGTACAGTGCTATTCTATGCTTCACCTGGAAGACTTTAAAACCAATTAAAATACTTTAAGAGGGCCAATGGAGAGGAGAAATGTCAAGAGATTGTAGCCTTGTAAGAGCTGGGAGAAGAAGAATGCTTCCTGTGTTCCAAGCAGGACTAGACAAAGCAACATTGATGACCAGAACATGAGAACCTAATGGGAGGATGTTAGCAGCACACTTCATTCTGCACTTGCCAATAAAGATTTAACAGATTTTCCCAGTTATCTTTCCTTACTTTCTCTTATACCTCCTGTTTTCAGTCCTATCTCTTTATTCATTATTCACTGTTCCCTTTGAAATACTTTGAAACACTGTACTTCCTAAAAAAGATGCTTTCATTCTCTTGGTGCGTTGATCAGAAGGCTAAGGGAAAGGAAAAAAAATGGTTTTAGACATGTCCCACTCTCCTTGACTTTAATTGGAATTGTACATGCATTTGAAATGAAGCTGTCTTGTTTAAACAGCAAAAGAGTGTGCAGCTGTTTGTTTGCTAAGCAAAGAATCTGGAACTGAGGAGCTGTTTGACTTCACGTCCTCTGCAAGTTTATTGTAGGAGCAGACTTAAAAACTAGGTACCAGGACCTGTCATGTATCTCATCAGGTTCCATGGACTTGTGTACATTCAGGTTCCTTTAATGGAATAATTCACTTAGTCTAGTAGCACTGATGTGCTCTGTTGAAGGTAAAGCAGGACTGTGCATTTTTTAAAAACAAATATAGATCTTATGGAATAACACATCTTGAGAAAAACAACCACTCCTTAGAAAAGCAGTCAAATTGATCTGAAAAACACATCCTTGTCCTTTTTCTAAAGGAGACAGTAGACAGCAAGAATCACTGCCAGGGGTAAAGAAGCTGTAAAATCAACCTTTTCCTGACAGTTTTGATCTAGCACAATGGTGCTTTGCTTTCTGTGTTGCAAACTTCCAGCTCTGAGAAATAAAAGCTGCTGATCTGTTAATTTGATTCTGGGTAGGTCACATAAATTACTGAAGCCCTGTTTGTCCCTGAACAGTTTAAAGGAAATAGTGGTCTGGGTGTCTTATATGGGTTACCCTTCTCAGAAGCTATTTATCTCATGCACAGTCGCATAAAGGTATGACCTCACTCTGTGAGCATGGATACTGTCATCCTGTCCTTAGCGTCCTTTGCGGTATGCTGCAGGAACCTGCCAGTAGTATAAGTAGTGCTGGTGTCAAGTGGTCATGAAACTTTCAAACTGGGGACCTCCTAGTGACTCTTGTCTGAGGCTAGAAACATTCTCCTAACTTGCCAACCAGATTTGGTCTTGTGCAAAAGCCAGCAGAGTTAGTGTTGTACTTGCCTGAGGATGAGATCAAATCTCTGTTATTCTGCATTATTCAGAACAATCAACAGGATCTAAGGCATTACAGGGCTGGTTTTAATACCATTCTTGATGGAATTGTTTTATCCTTTGAAAATACCAGGGAATGGAACTGATAGTTGCTCAGATATCAGCAATTCTAGAACATATTAACACTGGAAATAAATAATTTGGGTTGGTTTTTTTTTTAAAGTAGCGAATCTAGATATTTTCAGCGTTAGGTAACAGCTCATCAGTATTTTCTTCAGGGTACTATCTTTGAGCTAAACAACTCATCTACACTAATATTACAATAGCTACTTGAGTGTTCTTGTACTCATTCCATTATATCTGGGTGAAAACACCTCTGATGAGGAAGTAAGTCAATGATGCCATTTTCACAGACAACGTCCTGCGACCATTAGGTTCATTAGTGACATCATGATAGTCACTAATGAATAAAAGTTATCATCACCTGCAAGTCATCGCATATGCCAATCAACCACAATGAGAAATATTTTTTGAGAGAAATTATTTCTAAGTGTAAGTTTCAGTTCTTGGTGTGGTATTTCCATTTATTCCATCAGCTTGTTTAAAAAAAATACATTGTCAAATCAAATTTAGTGTTCAAGGCCAGGTTGGATGAGGGCTTGAGTGACCCGTACTAGTGGGAGGTGTCCCTGCCTAAGGCAGGGGGTTGGAACTAGATGATGGTTGAGGTCCCTTCCAACATTACCATTCTATGATTCTATGATAATTAGAGGGATTTTTTTTTCCAAGATTCTGAAAATGCTGGAAAGCTACAGTAAATGAGTCTATAAGGGTTATAAAATCACAGTAAAATGAAAACCTCTCAATGTGAGATTTCAAAAGTTAAATATAATTTATTTTAAATGCTGTTCTCTTTTCCCTATCCTTGCTCCTCCTGTCCTACATGGTATAATTAGGATTATCTGAATAACAAAAAAGAGTATGTTGTCTGCATTATGCAGATATACTTAGAGACTGAAACATCAGTACATCCTTGGTAATGTACCTTTTCATTTCCAAAAGGACACTGCACTGCACTGCACTGTTCTGTTTTCACATATCAATAGATGTCCTCTTGTCCTCATTGCTGCTGCATCTGAACAGCTTCAACGTGTTTATTGAATATTCTCTTATCCAAAAACTATTTGCTTTCTAATCTTTGTCCAAGAGTAGACAGGCATGCGTTGAAATGTTACCTAGTGATTATTTGGGCTTGTTCTATTCTATTACATTAAGATACTTATTTTGAACACAATAGATGACCAAAGAATGTTACCTTGCAGGGTACTAAAGGGTCTAGTGAATAAGTCCTACAAGAAGAGTCTGTTGTTATTATTTAACCTGGAGAAAAGGAGGCTCAAGGGAGACCCTATCATTCTCTACATCTACCTGAAAGGAGGGTGCACTGATGTGGGTGTTGTTTTCTCGAGGAACAAGTGACTGAACAAGAGGAAAATGCTTCATGTTGTGACAGAGTGGGTTTATATTGGATATTAAGAAAAATTTCCTCACTGAAAGGGTTATCAAGTTCTAGAATGAGCTACTAAGGGAAATGATTGTCTTACCATCCCTGGAGATACTTAAAAGCTATGTAGATGTTGGGCATAATCTAGTGGTGAATTTGACAGTGTTGTGTTAATAATTGCACTACATGATCTTAAAAGGGTTTATCCAGTCTAAACAATTCTATGATTCTAAGAAAGTTTTGATCATTGTTTTCATCTCAGGACTGCAAACACCATAAATGCATTCTTAAGGTGAGTGAAAAATGGTTTTTGTTGGTTTGTTTTGGGTTTGGTTTTGGTTTCTTGGGGTGTTTTGGTTTGGTGGGTTTGTTTTGGGGTGGGGGGGGGGAGTGTTGCATGGTTTTGTTGGTTTTTTACAGAAAAAGGCGTAATTTAAAATGAAATTAACTCAAATTTTCCTCTTCTATCAGCAGAAGGAAAGGTTTTGACTTCCACATACCAAAAGAGGAGAGAACTCTCTCCAACCCACTGCTTAACATACTGTCATCATAGGCCTAAGCAGGCCAAATTAGGCTTGTACATATCCTGGCTTGCCCAGGCATGTTTTCCGGCTCTCCTTCTGTTTTGGGGAGAGTAACCCCTGGAAAAGGGACAAAGAACCTGGAGCCACTAAGTCTGGGGTCTGTGGCCTGCCCAGCAACTGCGGTAAACAAGGAGAACATGGTTGCCTTGTGCAAGGCTGTGTTCTGCCCAGAAAAGGGTAAAGCAAGCCTATGGTTTCACCCAATATGGCCAAATCTTGGCTAACTGCCATTTGATTGGCTATCTCGTGTCCAAAGGCCCATTAGTCTCGGGCTGTATTGGATATAAAGGATGAACAGGTAGCACAATCTCTCTCTCTCTCTGCTATTCTATCCGTACCTGTTTGATCCTGAGCTGAGGCTCTGATGCCTCCATGCGTTCAGCCTGCACAGCCAGCGTGACAACGTGCCAGGACTGCACACAGCAAGATGTCCTGCTGCATGAGAGCCTGCTGCCAAGAGAGCCAGGACCAGGTCAGAGACTGTCTGCCTCCTTTCTGAAGCATCCAGGAGCCTGAGGAAGCTCCAAAGCCTGTAGCAACTTTCGGCCCGGCAGCAGCCCCACCACGTGCTTTGGGTATTGTCCCATAATATTTTGTGAGTAAATACCAAAAGCCTCTTGTAATTATTAATTGCCTTCTACCCTAAGCAGAAAGTTGCTCCTCGTGTCCATCTAGTGAGCAAGTGGTGTACTGGCCGCAAATGGTATACTGACCACAAAACCTTCTCTTCCAGTTTAAATCGAGTTCAATTAATGTATATATTTAATAGTTATTTCTAGATCCTATTAGAACCTGTATATAGTTTCCATAATGTTGCAAAGAGCCTGTTAATATTATCATTAAACGGTGATTGAGGTCATGCAAGTTCTGAATATTTAATATTAATAAACTAAATGAATATTTTAAAAATATCATTCTCGCAGTAATTAATTACCCTTTCAATTACACATACACAACCACAATCTCTTCAATCTCACCCAGTAACAATGCACTTCTCTCTCCGTGGCAATCTGCAGGAGGTACAATCCTGTTCTGTCCACGTTTCGAGATGACCAACAGTCTCAGGACTAACTAGTGCTAGAAGTTAAAATACCTTCTGTGAAGACACGAAACATATTTGCATAGATTAGAATGACATTGACACAGTCTCTCTCTTTGTCTGGGCTGAAGTCTGGTCAGAGTCTCTGTGCTCTGCTCTGGAGTACACTCCATACCTGTGTGAGTACACAGCTATCAGGCTGAGGAAGGGTATCACACCTGGACGTTAATTCCCAAACTTACAAGGTTTTGATTACCTTCACTACTCAAATTATTTTCCTGCTCTTTTAATGGCTCTCCTGATCTTACACAGCCAAAGCTTGAAACTGTCAACCTGTTTAAATTAATAGCAGCTTTATCAGCCCATTATTTCCAACATCTGCTTAGTAATGCAGAGTAATAACTATTAGGCAATAACATCAGTTTCTGATTAGAAAAGCCAATATTGTATTGGCAATAAACTTTATTCACACTGCAGCAAAGATGCAAAACACAAGAGATTTGGGAAGGACTTTGCAGTATCCAAAATAAACAAGTCAAAGAGAATAGTAATAACATAGATGGGTTTAAAATAAAATCTAAACAAGACAGAAATGGAAAATTTCTGTTTTGAAGCTTTCCACAGCACATAATTGGCTTCTACCACATAATTCTGTGCAGTGACCAACTCAATGGGAATTAATCTGACTGCTTTTGGAGATCAATAAAGTTCATTGGAAATAAACATTCAAATTCAGGCCTGTCTTAGTCATTCAGCATGGGTTCACTACTCTTTGATTTTGTTCTCTTCTTCCACTTCTGACTTCCCACACTGAAGGCATTTTCAAGTGAAAGTTGTCTTGTAGAAGGAGCATCAAACCTGAAAGATTTTCCAGATCCCTGCAACATCAAACTGTTGACCCTGTCAAATAGACTTCTGAGGAGTGAAGCCTTCTTATTTATCATCCTGGACCTAGTAGGAATGACACCATTTTAAAATTAAGTTTTCTCTGGCTAGTACTGATGCTAGAAATAAAAGCAGTTTAAAATTCATATGGCCCATCTGATTATTTTCTATTCCTAGTTGAGGATTGAATTTTTCACTCTTCAGTCATGATCAGAACACCAAGCAATGCTGTTGAAATGAATCATTTACTCCAACTGTGGTTGCAACTGAAAGCTTCCTTAAACAACAGAAATTCATTGCACCAGGTCCACAAATCCAGTGCCTTTTTCATGGTCAGAGGACACAATAAGAAACAACAGGGAACCGTAACTGAGAGACAGAAGAACATTAAGCGCTGGAAGTTAAACGTGGCAAAACAAGTTCACAGGCAAGACCCTTCTGCAAATGATTGAGTGTCTTTGGGTGGGCCTCCTTGGACAGAGCACCATTAGGTGCAGAGAACATGAATGTTCCAAGTGCTTTCCAGGACTGCAAAGACTGACAAAGCCATGTTTTGGATGGGCTGTAGCTGTTGCTCAGCTCACAGGGAAGCTTTCTAGCACTAGATCTTCTGGATGGATTTGTCAATGTGGAGGTGGTTTGGCGGTTTCTTTAGAAGTAATTGCTGCAGCCAAATGTCTAATAAATGTAGTAGGCGTAACACTAGTCCTGATAAATCAGACTAATAAGCCAAAGGTTTGTTCTGTATGACTGACCTGAGATCATAGTTATGTTGTAGAATATAGTTGAGCATACGGTACAGCACCTGAACATCTTTCTGTCTCCACTATGTATTTAACAGCTTCCTCCTGAATTTTTTTTCCTCTGTTTTCTATTTTGATGTGTTGGAGTTTTTTTCACATTGTACTTCTCTCGTTTTCCAAGGACCTTCTCCTGTTTAGTGTTGGCAAGGTTAATATGAAGTCCTCAGGTCTCAAGTTTCTATTAGGGTTACTAGGATCTAAAAAGCACAGGAAGCTTTGAAATTCTGACTGGAAATATACAGATAAAGAGAGGACTTTGGCCACATTCCAAGCTTCAGCTTGGAATCTACTGGTAGTACTCAAGTAAGCCTATGAAAGGCACTTTAGAAAGTTCAAACCTCAGATCCTGCCACGTGCAATTTCTTAAACTGAAGAAAGCATTTCACCTACAAGAAGAAGGAGATTGAGGGAACAACAAGAACCTAGTTAAAATGCAATAAGAAAAAGTAGCTGTGCATAGCTATCTTCTCAAATGCCTTCTTCCTGGAAAAAAATTGTCAAAACTGTTCAGGCTCAAATATAGACTCTCTTGAAAGTGCTCAGATAAGCGATTGATTTATCATTTATTTTTAATGTGAAAAAGAGATATAAAAAGAAATAACATTATATTTAAGGCCCAATCCCACACCTGCACCTTTCTGTGGTGGGTATGAGTCAGAGTAGCTATTTCAAATGCAAGTGTCGGTTGAAAAGATTTGGAAAGAGGTGGTACAATAAATAGTAACAAATATGTGGGACAAGATGCTACCCATGCAAGAACTCTTAAAGGAAATCAAATTAAAAATTCTGTAGTATGTTGCCTTATGTTTAAATCAGCTATAGTAGCAATGGAGTGTCAGAAAATGTGACCTATATTGTAGGAATAAATCTATGGGAAATCAAAAAGCTACATCCCAGTGAGCCAGATTGGGTTACAGAGCAAAGCTGAAACTGCACAAAGAGCAGAGTTTGTCGATATGTGAATGAATGTGATAAGATGAGATGAGAATGAATCTAAATGATAAATGGATGTCATGCTTCAGGAGTGCTTGCCTATTTGTTGGTCATGGAAAAGGGCATGGATCAGTGTGGTCCAGAGAGTAGAAGGGGGCATCTGAATTTCAAAAACCTTTGACACAATCAAAACAACCTGGTTGAAAAAAGAAGCTGTCATGGAATGCAAAAGCTGGTCACACTGTGACATGATAGCGGTGCAAGAGGATAGAAGCAAAAGATAGAGATAAGCAAAGAGTCCTTGGGGGAATGGTAGCTTCCCAAGTGATTTGGGCTGTTCTACTTACCTGTGGATGATATGGAATGAAAGTGCATAGTGAGGGGCAAAGCTTTCTAAAGTAAAATTGTTTCTTTGTGAAATGTTGCAGAAGGATTGTACAAGATTGTGTGACTGGCTACTAAAATATCAGAGAAAATGCAATATTAATGTATGCAAATCAAAGCACTTGAAAATAACACCATAATACACAGAAATGGATAAGTGCTAAATTAGCTCCAAAAAGGACTTTGAAATCACTGGAGACACTGCTATGAAAATATCTGTTCATTGCTTAGGCATCAAATCAGAAAAGTACTACTGATTATGAGGACAGCAATAGAGGGTACCTTAACTTGAAAGAATTTAAAGAGCAATTCTCATCATCTCACCTCAATAAAAATCTAACAGAATTAAAAGCAATTCAGGGAAGAGAGATGATGATTAGAGACATGAAGCAGTATCTCTATAGAAGTTAGACAACAAAATTAGGAGCCCCTGTCCTAAGTAAAAATGACTGAGAGAGTAATACCATAAAGACCTATGAAAACATTAATGGAATAGAGTTGTTGAACAGGGAAAAAGCTATGTGTTATTTCTCATACAACAAGAGCTATGAGACAGCTAATGAAATGAGATTTAGGTTAGATATTAGGAAGATATTCCTTCCTGTAAGGGTGGTGAGGCACTGAAACAGGCTGCCCAGAGAAGCTGTGGGTGCTCCCTCCCTGGAAGTGTTCAAGGTCAGACTGGATGAGTTTTTGTGCAACCTGGTCTGGTGGAAGGTGTGTCCCCAACTATGGCAGTGGATTTGGATATCTTTAACATCCCTTCCAAACCAAACCATCTAATGATTCCGTGAAATAAACACACAATTAAAACAAGTGATTAAGTCATAGATGAAGCTTGGACATTGATTTAAAGAGCCATTGCAGTAGAGGAGTGTGGTGGGGCACACCCAAGTCCCTGCCCCACCAGAGTACTGAATGGGGTGTGAAACCGCTCTGCTCCCCCACCACCACCTCTGGTTCCAGGGGTTTGGAATGTTAAAAGAGTAGGTGTCAAGCACCTTACCCCAGCCCCGCAGACTTGAACGGGGGAGAGCAAATAACCCCAACATATCTATATATACGGCAATGGGACACATTATCTAGCAGCAGACTGCTAGGGGATACTGTTACATGGGACTTTGAGAGGGCTTTAAGAGGGACTGCCAGCTTCAGACTGCTAGCCACAGACTGCCTGCATCGGACAGTCAGATCCTACCTGCCCACCTCTGCCATAATCATGGGTATGCTGCGAGCAGGCTGAGCTTTACCCTGCCCTGCCCTGCGCTGCGCTGCGCTGCCGCGCAAGACTGCCAACAAGGAACCAAGGGACTATCTCCGAATTCCTACTCCACCGCTGTGAGCAGCACAGACATTCCCTACGGCTCCAGGCTGCCTTTTGTTTGTAAGTGCAGCAAAGTTATGTTTTATAGTAACCCTTTTCCAAGCTTCTGATTTTTCTAAATTACTAAATTTCCTGTAAGCATCCTTATGAAAGATCTTCCTGACCGCATTTCTGAATCCCATCTAACTAATTTTATATAAAGTTGTGGGTGGGGCTTTCCAGAAATAAAATAGCTGCAGAATTTATAATTCCTGCCTTGTGAAATCCCACAACCGAGTCAAGGAGTTAATGGACACCTGTTAAATACATGAAACGTTTTGATCAGGATGTCCCTGAAGGTGAGAAAAAATGATAGAAGTGGAAGGATTAATCTATGTACCTTCTGTTCAGGTGGAACTTTCTGTGTTTCATCTGGTGCGCACTGCCTCTTGACCCATCCCTGGGCTCCACTGAAAAGGGTTTGGGCCCGTTCTTTTGACAACCATCATTTAAATATTGCTTAGCACTGATAAGATCAACAATATGATGTTCACTCATTTGTAATTAGGTTATACTCATATATCCAGCATATCCCCATAGTTTAACCTCCCATACACCTATTTCCTTCTGCACTGTTCTATGAGAATTTCTATGGCAACATTTACTGGAACTCATTCACCTCAAAATATTTCTTCATTTCTTATGGAAAACAAGTTTCTTCTTGGTCATATTAGTTTTTTTTGCCTTACCATAGCACAGTGGAACATTGCAGAGACAACAAATAGGAGAAGGGAGTGAAAGGCAGGTGGTGACTGTATCAAAACTGCTGCCAAATGTGCTTGTCAATCTACAACCATGGTACACATCATATAATTAAGGAGATAAAATCCGTCCCTGAATTATTCATCCTCATTCTACTATTCATGCACAGCCACTGAATATGGACAAAAACTGGGCTCCTCTTAATTGCTGTCTGAATCTCTTATCTCACAAGGCACCAGAATTTCCCATCAGTATAAACTGACAAAGTTAATGTGTTTTGCATCATGATCTGTACCTTTAATAAAGATTCTGGTCTCCCTGGGCTTAGCTCAGTAGTTCTGCATTACATGTAATCTCCTTAATCAGAGAACAAAAACTAGGTTAAAAGAATGCTAAGGCAAGCTCATAACCACAGGGAGATTCACAGTGTCTGCTACAAACTTTGGTAATGAAGCATAGCAGGTCACATCAGACCTCTGGGTTTTGCCTGCACCAGACAAACCTCATGCAGACCTGTGAGGTGCTTTGCTCCTTTGGGACGCTTGCAACTGCCAGAGTGCTCAGATCCTCGCAACTGCTGATCTCCTTCAAGGCGTACAATATGACTGTGAATTTTACTGCTTTCATTACCCAGCTTAACCAACCTAATATAGTTTTAATTAATTTTATATGCGGTTTGTGTTACCTTGTTCTTTTCATTATTTAGGAATTTTTCAATTACAGCTAGATAAAAGATTTGAAACACGGCATTAATACAGGAAAGTGCACAAAATGTGGTACCCATCCCTAGCAAACTTGGTTTGCATGGAAATACTGCCACAACCATACCTTTCTCTTCTGCAGATGTCTTCTACACATGCCTGTAACATAAAATAAAGTTTTTAGAAATGTCATTGGCTCTGTGTCTGGCAGTCTTCTATGCTAGACTATTGAAGCACAGTGTCGTAAATTCAAAGGGGGCTTCTGTGGTTGTTATTGTTATCTGGAAGAAAATACTTCATGGTTTGGGAGCTATCTTTTTTATTAAAACAACAAAAAATAAACAACATTGTTTGACAGTATATGTCTATGGACACTTCTATGTTTTTACTAGAAAGTAAAAAAACTGCATTTTATCCAAGAAGAAGAGTTCTCTTTCCTAATGGAAGACTATTTTTGTTATTTCATTCCCTATGCCCATTTTCTCCTTCACAGACCTTAACATCCTATCAAACCATAGTTCCCTCTAGGCATTATAGCCAGTAGGTCCATACTGGGAAATTTCTCAGATCATCGCTATATGTAACCAGAGATATAAATTATTACAGTGGGGGAAATTTCCCTGGGAAGTAGAGAGTTTTGCTAAAAAATATTCACTAAAACACAATTTTGCTTCTGTTGCATTTAAACAACAGGGATGCAGCTGAAATGAAACTTGAGAAAATGAAGTTTACTCGTTCCTGCTCAAACTTGATTGACACAACTGGAAAATTAACCTGCTGTGATGGTTATACTAAATGGATGTCACTTGCCTGCATTATTCTAAATGCACATTCAACCTTCCATTCTTTGGAACAGTCATAAGACCAGATCTTGCAAGCTTCCTGCTTTCTTATAATCCTTGAAGTCTACGTGGTCTTACCATTCAAGGACTTGCAAGAGATTTGAGTTTCTTTTTCTCAGCAACATTTTTAACAGTGACCTGCAAGCTGCAAGCCCATTATTCCTAGCATTAGGAACAAAGGACTTAATCCAGCACACCAGTTATACTCACCTTCTTGTAACTTCAATACCATGTCTTATGCAGGCACCCTCAGTAGGCTCATACATCTCCATCTCCTTGAAATATAATCATCTTTTATTTACTTTCAGTGCTGTAGAGATGATTATCTTTATTATTACCCCTTTACAAATGTTTGCTGAAGGCTGGCCTATCCTGAGTCTTATCATGAGCTTTTATATCCATCTTGGCACTCCTTTCTAGGGATGATGTTACTACATTCAGCATAGCTGTAGAGATACATAGAGATATGGTATGGATCACAGGATGTCAGGGGTTGGAAGGGACCCAAGGAGATCGAATCCAACCTCCCTGCCACTGCAGGACCATAACCTAGCTCAAGTCACAGAGGAACACATCCAGATGGGCCTTGAAATTCTCCAGAGAAAGAGACTCCACAACGTCTCTGGGGAGCCTGTGACCCCTACAGTAAAGAAGTTTCACCTTGTGTTGAGGTGGAACCTCCTGTGCTGCAGCTTACATCCTTTGCTCCTTGTCCTATCACAGGGAGCAAGAGAGCAGGGCCTGTCCTTCCCACTCCAACACCCAGTCCTCAGATATTTATAAACATTTAGTAAATCCCCTCTCAGCCTTCTCTTCTCCAGACTAAAATGTCCCAGGTCCCTCTCCACAGAGCTGCTCTCCAGCAGATCACCTGCCAGCCTGTACTGGTGCAGTTTATTATTCCTCCCCAGATACAGGACTCTGCACTTGTGCAGCTACAAGTAGAGATCACATGAGGGTGAATATTCATCTTGGTTGAAATACATCTGTTATAATTTCTGAAAGCCACAGCACTCAAGGAACTCATACACTGACAAGTCAATAAAGTTTGAGATAAATAAAGCTCAATATTCTTCATACTTGGTTAGGTCTAGATGACTTTCTGAAGGATTCTCAGCTTTATGTATGATGGTCTGTGTTGCACAAAGTCCTTTATCAGCTGCCGAGTAGTAGAAATAATGTAGGATTGCTCTCCAAATTTCAGAGAAGGAAACATATTTAAACAAGTAAAGCTGTTGCAAGTCCCAAAGACAGACTATTTTAAAGCATTGGGTTATGAGGAAACATTAAATGGTAGAATCAAATTTAACAACTGAGAATCATTTTTATGATAGCCATAGCTTGCCGTGAAACCTATTCTACACACTCACTTAAATCACGGTGGTTTTTGTGGTAATTCTCAGTTGTGCTAAGAATATCTTTCCAACAACAAGTAAGCAATAAACAGACAGTAGTTCTACTTTAGACATGTTCCATGAAAAAAAGTTTTGAATAATTTATCATTTACATTCAAATTAAGAATTGAAGAGGAAGTTTCTAAGACTGAGGCCACCGAAAGACAAATAGTTATTAGCTATTGAGACAGTTTCAGAGAAGTATGCACTTTGCTGCAGCGCTCATGCAAGCATTTTGGCTGTTTTTCCTAGCGACACTGTTGGATCGGAGTGGAAAATTGTTCTGTGAAAGTGCTGGCCTGGAAACCAGGAAATCTGAATTCTCTTTCTAGGTTTACATACAGAGCAGTGAAAGGCCTTTCAAGTGTATATAGTTTTAAGTTTCAGACTGAGATGTTCAGTATTTCTGCTCATCTGCCACAGAATCTCATAAAAAAGTGCCTTGAGCATGCTCATGTCTGATATTAGGTTGTCCCTAACACATAAAACTTCGCATATGTGTCCCAGGTTGGAAACTATAGGGTTAAAAATCCTCTAGGGACTAGAAAATTGTTAACCTCATAATTCTGCTATCACTTTATAAACTCCTGGTGAGACCAGGTCGTTCTCCTTCCCTCCTCCTCCAGCCCTCTGTCAGGCAGGAACTACTTTTATGGGGACAAACGTGTAAGGAGCAGGCCTGTTTTGGGGTCTCCAGAGGCTTGTGGTTAGACCTATGTGTGCTGGTTTGAGGTTAATTGGAATATTTTAATGGAGAAAAATTATATTACAGGTTGGGAAAATGAAACAATGGTGATGTCTACTTCACTCATAGGCTTGCTGAGATGGATAAAACTAAGAACGTAAACATAGATAAGACAGTCGTCTCACGGGCTGTTAGCATCTCCTGGCTTCCTTCTCTCTGCTGA
>VWYK01013555.1:3481-21224 GCA_013399775.1 Semnornis frantzii
GGGCACGGGCAGCCGCCGGCGCTGAGCCTCTCTCTGCTTCTCGGGGCGGCTGGAGCAGGAGCACTGAAGCGGTGGGGGGAGCCTGAGGGCATTTGGGTCATCACCTGACTGCTGCCGTAGGTGCTGGCAAGCCGCAGCTATGCCCTGCTGACAGCTGAGCCCTCCGGCGGGGAGAGGCCCCCGGGGGTGTTAGAGGAGAACAAAGCCTGGAGCCTGCGGGCTGGGAGCGGAGGCGGCAGGCGCTGGACGTGTGCTGGGCTCTCCGCAAAGCTGGGCACAGCCTGGCTGCCCCCCGCCAGCGGCTGTCCTGCTGCGCTCCCCCAGCGGGATCAGGCTGCCCACAGCCCCTGCCAGTCTGACCTGGAATGTCTCCACGAAAGCCCCACTGGGGCTCAGTGTCCCCCACTCGGTGTTTGTCAACTCCCACGGGAGCCCACCTGGGCGGGAGCTGGCGGTGGGAACAGGATGGACACCAGCCAAGAACCCCTCAGCTCTCTGCGTGGGCTGGGGGAGGAGGGGCAGAGGGGCTGCGGCCACCGGAGGGGTGGTGAGAGGGCCTGGGGTGCTGCAGGGGCTGGGGTGCTGCAGGGCCTGGGGTGCTGCAGGGCCTGGGGTGCTGCAGGACAGAGCCAGCCACCAGGAGTCTAGGCAAAGAGAAGCTGTCCCTGGACAAGGGGGTGAAGTGTGGGGTGAGATGGGGCAGGGATTGCCCAGGGCTGGGCAACAGAGGAGTGGATCAGGGAGTGGAGCCCACAACGACCCTGCCAACAGCCTCACGCAGGGAAAAATGACACCCAGCACCTTGGGACCAGTGAGGGAATGGAAAAGTCCTGTGGAGCTTCCTGCAGGGCCTGAATTGTCTCCTGCAAGCAAGGACAGCCTGTGCCCAAAGAGTCCCTCTGGGCCTTTCTCACCAACTGCTGGGCACCTTCTCCAGTGCATGCTGAGAGCTGCTGCTGTGCTCTGGACGTGCTGTGCCAGCCCCATGCCAGCCCCATGCATCCCAGGAGACAGGAATCATTAGTTATGAGATCTAAGCATCCCCCAGGACATGCAGAGGATGGTGCCAGCTCTCATCCCCCTGTGCCAGGGAACCCAAAGCAGTCTGCAGTGCTAACCTGAGGGCATTAGCTAAGCAGTGCCTGTGTCTGGGGCCCTGCAGGCTGCCATGGGGAAGGTGCTGGGAGGGCTCTGCAGCAGGAGGCTGAGAAGGAAACCTGGGGGCTGGGCTGCTGCTCGCTGGCTGCGGTGATTCTGCCTAACTGAAGGGGAGAAAAGAGGCTCAGAAAGAGCAGAGGGATGGAAGAGAGAGTCAGGGCCACAGGCTGAGATGAAAGACAAGGATGAAACAAAGGCCTTGATGCCTGAGCCCTGCCCTCCCTCTGCTTTGTGCTACTGTTGGAGCTCAGGCAAGTGCTGGTTGGGTTTTTAATGAGCTTGGTCTCCTAAGGGGAAAAAGAGCTGACACCAGCTCTGTGCTGCCAGCCACAGCACAGCCCCTGCCAGCCACTTCCCAGCCCCCCAGCCCACCTCGGGTAAAGTGCCCTTTGCTGTGCCCCCTGCAGCAAGTCCCTGTCCCTCTGGGACTGGGGAGCCCAGAACTGGACACAAAGCTCCAGCTGAGGCCTCCCCAGCAGAGGCAGGCCCAGGCACCTGGGTTTGCCTTGTGGCTGTGGAGAGCCCAGCACTGGCATCCTGCTGCTGCTGGTCAGCAGCCCACACCTCTGTGCTTTGCTGGAGCTCATCCTGATGGGTGCTGGTTGGGTTTTGCTGCAAGTGTTAACTGGAGCAATCCCATTTTCCTGTCTGGAGTGGTGCTGGGCTCAGGGCTGTGTCCTCTGCAGCAGCTGCTCCATGGGCAGCAGCAGCAGGCAGAGGTGCCCACGCTGGCAGCAGAGTGGCTGTGGCTGCTGCAGGGCCAGGGAGGCAACCCTCGAGCTCTGGAAGGGGAGAGCAGCCACGGCTCGTATCAAAGCTATGCTAATTAGGAGCTAATTACAGGCACAAAGATATTCTTACCCTCAGCTAGCCTGCAGGCTGCAGCCTTGGTCCCTGTCTGGCTCAGTGGGGGGCAGGGTGGGCAAGCTGGCATTAATGAATGGAAGCCAAGGCTCAGCTGAGCCAAGGCTGCCTGGTTCACAGCTCCCAGGTAACCTCAGCACCACCAAGCCTCATCCTGACATGCCCTGTGCAGTGAACTTCTCATGTTCAAGGACTAAATTAGTATCTGTGGCAGAGGTGGAATAAAACTGTGCCTGAGGGTTGCCTTGGCCAGCAGAACCTGCCCTGGGAGGGTCTCCCCCCTCGCAGCAGAACCAGACAAGGGAGTTGAACCCCCCCCAGGGTGCTGTGCCCAGCCTGTCCCCTCCTGCACAGGCACCAACAGGGCAGGGCTTTTCCCTTTCCACCTCTGAAAGATTTGGACCATCCTTAAGTGTTTGATGTGGTTTTATTCTACACTCTCTCCCCAGCCAGGCAGTGGTGCCAGGTGGGAGCTGCTGCCCTGGCACAGTGACACCAGGACAGCCATGCCCTGGAACATTACCCACTGGCTCCCCACAAAACCCTCTGCTGAAGTGTCCTTGCTGCTGGAGGCAGCTTTGGGACCCTGGCTGGGGGCAAAGCAGAAGCTGCAGTCCCAGAGGGAGCACAGGGACCCTGGGCCACCTTTCTGAGCTGTTGGACATGACTGTGGTCCAGCTGCACCCTGTGAGCTCAGCCCTGTGCCCAGCTCCTCACCACCCAGGAATGTTTTGCTCTGCTGTTGCTGTTTTGGGTGCCAAAAGCTGCCCCGGAGCCAGGATGAGAAGCTGGAATGTGGCCCCGCAGGAGGTGACCCAGGGCAGGCCACCTCCGTCAGAGAGGAGCTCAGCAGAGGCTCTGGTGTCCTCCTGCTGTGGCAGCACAGCCCCAGGGAGCTGCTGCCCTGCCAGGAGCTGGGCAAGGGGCAAGATGAGCTCAGAGCCAAACAAGGTTTCCACAACCCACTGAGGTCTCCTTGTTTGGCACAATCACCTCAGAGACCCCCGGGGGCTCTTTGTCATGTTACAGAGAACTTCCTACCCAAGGAGTTGCTACTCCGAGGACAGGGCAGAGCTCTGCTGGCAGCTCTGAGCAGGGAGGTGAGGGCAGGGCTTGCACAAACCCTCCTGTAGCACCTACCTGGAGGCCTTTCTTCCAAGGCTGGGGGAAGTCAAGGGGAGGTCCCGAGGCAGGCTGAGGAACCCAGAGCCAGCAGGCAGGGGCTGTGCTGTGGAGGTGCCTTGGGGCAGGACTCGCTGCCCTGCTGCTGCTCCTCCAGCTCACCTTGGTGCTTCCAGGACTGGCTGAGCACTCTGTGGCCCAAGAACAAGGCAGAGCATCTTCTGGCATGCCAGCAGCAGACAGCAACCGTGGACCTGAAGGGGCAGCAGAAGTGGGAAAGAGCAGATTTCGTTGTGGGCTCCTTGCTAGGCCATGGTTTCTGTTCTGGCAGGAAGGGGCTGTGGTAGCTTTGGCTGCCCACCCTTGCAGGATGCATTCACAGACACTTGCTGCTTTGTGGGGAGGGGATGTTGGCAGCTCTGGCAGAATGGAGCTGTAAGGAGAGCAGGGCAAGGGAGTGAGGAACCCAGAGCCAGCCCTTCCCTCTGAGTGAACCTTGAGTTCTGGGGAGCCTGCACAGAAGTGGACACAGAGCTACAGGAGCCTGACCATGAGCCTGGCATGGGACTGGGCTCTCAGGACATGGCAGAAGGCATCATGGCAGCTTGGGTGAAAGCAAACAGCCTCTGGCACAGGTAACTACAGCAGAGTGAAGACATCTCCCAACCTGAAAGAGATTTCAGCTGTAGCTTAGCAACCTGAGCTGGGTGAAAGCAGCTGAGCAGGGCTGGGGGCTCAAGAGAGGCTCAGCCTTGCCCTCCCCTTTGTTCCCTCAGCTCAACACCAGAGCCAGCTCCCCACTCCCATGGCAGCCACAGAGCCTCCCTGCTTCTGTGCTGCTGAAACCTTCCCCCTTTGTCACCCAGCCCTGCACTGAGCAATTCAAGAAACGTCTGCAGGCAGCCCCCAGTGAGTCAGCCACGGCCACAGCAGTTACACAATGGTGATTCAGGACTCCTCCAACTGCTGCAGGAGCAGCTCTGAAGGTGAAACTCTTGGTACCACATCTTGAGTCACTGACAGGTGAGACTCTCAGATGGTTGAAGATGTTCTTGCTCACTGCAGCTTTAAAGATCCCTTCCCACCCAAACTGGGCTGACTCAAAGGAAGAGCTTCTAACCACAACCCAGCCCTGGAACTGGATCAGCTTTGAGGTCCCTTCCAACCCAAACCATTCTGAGGTTTTGTGGGCCACAGGATTCCTGAGCACCCTGCTCCAACCTTTCCCAACCCTCTCAACTTGGCACAGAAGGCAGCAGCCAAGCTCCCTGCTCCCACCCACCCTCTGCTTCAGGCCAGTTATTCCCAGAGCAATTTCATTTGCAACCAAACACTTGAGGCTGTTGCACAAGGAGCCAGGCTGTCCCAGCAGGTTGTCATGCAATCCTCAGGCCATCTTGCTGCCTTATTCTTAGAAACCAGAAGCTCCTCCAGGGCAGGATCTACTTGATCTGCCCCAGCAAAAGCACTTGGAACAACCTGTGACTCCCTCCAGAAGAAAAGGGTGAAACAGACTCTTGGTAACAAATTTATTTCATAGATTGGCTTACAGAGCTAAAGTGAACATAGAAACAGCACCAAGCCAGTGAAGATTTTGCTACAAACCCAAGTTTAATGAATACAAAAGAGATGGCTGCAGGGCCTGGCTCTCCACTGCTGGGTTTGGACGGTTCAGAAGCCAACCCAAACCCCACAGCTGCTCCAGAAAGGCTCAGGACTGCAGGTGCCAGGGTTGGCAACACTTTGTGTGGTAGCAGGGGTGACCCTGGGGCACCTGGAGGATCCCAGGCTGCCTTTGTCCCCTGCTTGCCAGCAGTGGCAGGAGCTGGTGGGTGTTGAGAAGAGAGCTGTGAGCCTCCCCTGCTCTGCTGATCCTTTGGATCAAACACAGGAACTCTGTGCTAAGAGTCACCTCCAGCAGGGGACTTCCCCTTCCATGGGAGAGATGCTCCCAGGCCTTGTTCCTGGAGGTCTCCACTGCTTTGGTTGATGACCATCAGCAGAAGGCATCCAAGGAGCCTCTACAGTCCCTCTGCAGCATAGGTGGAAAACTCCACCCAAGCCAGCAGCAGGGTGGGGATGTGCAGACTCCATGCTGGGACTGGCACCAGGAGCCCACCTTGTAGATGGCCTCAGCAGCCTGCAGAGCAGAGCTCTGGCAGCCAACCCAGAGCCTGCAGAGGAAGCTCTCTCTGTACCCAGCACCAGAGCTGGACTCCAGCAGAGGTTCACTGGGTGCAGACCAGCACTGGCTTCTCTCTGCAGGCTCTACCAGCTCCTGCCAGAAACTGTTTTGGCCCTTGCTGCCTCCATGGTGAGCTGGGTGCTGGTTGGCACTATCAGGAAGAGCAGGTTTGCAGCATCCCTGCCCAGCCTCAGCTGCCACACACTGCTGCTATTCCCTTTGTAACAAACACTCCATTTGCTGGACAGAACAAAGAAACTTAAGTAACCAAAGGACTCCAGACAGCAGACACCGTGGCTGCAGCCCCAGCAGGGGCTGCTGGCTGCTCCTGGCACTTGCTGTGAGGCTGCAGGAGCACTGCCCTGGCATTCCTGCATGAGCACTGCATGCATGCTGCAGCTCTGCTCAGCCACAGCACGCCCGTGGCAGCTGCCCAGGGATGCATTCACCCCCAGCAACCTTTCTAAAGCTGCTCTTCAGCAGCCCAGCAGCAGCCCCTTTGGCTGCAGCCACAAGAAAGCACTTGGAGAAGCTCCCCAGATCCTTTGTTTTCCACCCAAACTCCCCCCACCCTCCCCTCTCCCCTGCCAGAAATCATAAAGCACAAAGACTGCAGACTGCAAAAAGTGTAAGAGAGCCACAAGCACTCCTCCAGCCCAGCCCAGGGGCACTTCAGGCTGCCCTCCCTCCAGGACCACCTTCACCTGACTTCCCACCCCCNAAGCTGACACAAACATTTTGCTGCCAGGAAGCACCAAGTGCTTGCATCTCTGACTTGGTAGTGAGAGAAAACAAAACCTACCCAAATGGCCCTGAACTCCCCTCCTCTTTCCATGGGAAATGTTCATCTCCTTTAAACACATCCCCTGATGGACACTGCCACCAGTTGGCCTTTGCAGAATCGAGGTCAAATTTGAAGCACCTCAGCTCTGCCAGAGAGCCTCAGGCCCTCAGCAGCAGGTGAGCTGAGCTTGGCTTTGCTTTGCTTTTGTTTCCCTTCTCTTTTAAAAAGGCTGCCCTAGGCTGGCTGACTCATGGAAGCCAGGTACCTGCTGCAAGGTTGGTTAATTCCAGCTTCCCACCAGCTCCAGCCCATCTTCTCCCCAAGCCAACATTCATTATTGCCCTGATAGTTCTCTTTTGTTTTGTCTTTGTGTCTGTGAAGATGTTGAGGAAGAAGAGCAAACAGTTAAGTGCAATCCCCAGCCCTAGGAGATTGGGACCATGCCCTGCTCTTTCCCACCACCAGAGAAGAGGCTGTCCCTTTGCAGAGGTCCTCAGCAGTGGTTGCTCAACTTCTGCTCCTCTTCAGTGCTCAGAGTCTGAGAGGTAGGAAGGCTGAGTCCATCTCCACACCAGCATGTCCTCTCCTGCCACCCTGTGGGACTCTGTCTGGATCCTGGACTCGTTGGAAGCCAGGAAGTCCACTGCTCGCTCCCACACACGCTTCATCTTCTTCCTGCCACACACAGCAAGGGGCAGGAGGTCAGAGAGAGCTGAACCCTGCTGTGCTCCCTGCCCCCACCAACTGGGGCTGCTGCTCACTGCCTCCTGCCCAACCAGGCTGCAGCCCTCTGGCCACACCACCCGCAGAGCAATCACCTCCTAGACAACTCAGACTGGTAACCTTTGGTCAGCTCCAGGCACGACCACGTCTGCAGAGTCTCCCCCCAGAGCCTCCCCATGCCCTGCTCAGCTCCTGGGAGGGGTTGAGCTGTCTGCCAAATGCAGCAAGAGAACATCCTCCCCAGATGAGATGAAGGAGAATCAGCTGCTCCCTGCCCAAGCAAAACCAAATCCAATCACTGTGTGACAGAAGAATGACAACACAGCCCTGGGCCTGCACCAAGCCTGGGCCTGTCACATTCATCTGCAGTAGGTTCAGAGCAACCTGAGCCATGTCAAAACCCTTCACACGCTGAAGGGGCAGACACACTCCTGCTGCAGCCCAGCTTCTCATCAGCCCTCTGCCCATTGTCTGCTGTTCCTGTCTGCATTTTTCAGCTGAGCCAGAAGGGGCTGACAGCCCTCCAGGACAGCTCAGCCCCCAGCTCACCTGCTCTGGGGAGGGATGAGGCTGTCCCGGACGTGGAAGATGCCGACGTAGGGGTAACGCTCCATGTTCCGCTCCCACTCCTTGTAGTGGTCCTGGACAACAGCTGGAGGGCAGAGAGACAAGAGAGTGAGAGACCTGCCCACTGCAGAGGGGAGCAGGGCTGTGTGGCTGCAGGGAGCTGCTGGCCTTTACCTATGATCTGCTTCACCATCTCATACATGGCTTGCTCCTCTTCCTCCATCTTCCGCCAGCGGTACCGCAGGAAGATGAGGATCCCCCAGAGGGTGATCAGGCCTAGGAGAACCACAACGGCAGAACTGAGTAGCTGCCAGACATGCCAGCAGTCTAACTTCTGACACTGCCACTTCCCAGAGGCAGCTCTTGCTGCTGCCTGCCCCCCAGGGCAGCTCAGACAACGCATTTCACTCAGCAAGGCAGCTGCAGAGGCCCTGGGACTCAGCCCGGCTGCAGCAGAGCACAGGTGGCTGTGGGAAGGGCTGGCTGGAGGGGCCTCACCATGGAGCAGTTTTTGCCCTCCACTAGAAACCTCAGCACACCCAGAAGGTTTCAATTCCCCAAGTGCCAGAGCTATGTCTTTGCTGGAGGCCTCCCCCACAGTAACCACTTAGGGAGTCTGTCAAGCTTCACTGCTCCGCAGATAGCTGCTTGATGAGGAAATAAAGCCTGGGGCTGCTGCTCCCAAATCCAGGAGCTTCAGCACTGACAGATGCAGCACCTTCAGTGTCCCAGCCTCTCCAGCAGCAGTAACCACTCCCTCTCCCCCCCACCCCTGCCTGGCTGCCATCTGTGGCTCTGTGACTTACACCAGAAGAACAGGAACAGGTTGGTGATGGCAGTGACCACAGCCCGGCGGAAGCGGCAGCCCAGCCCCATCTGAGGGTGAGCTGACTCCAGGCAGAACACCTCCTCCACTCTGGTCACTGCTTCTGAAGGGTCTCTGCTTTTCAGCCTGATGGGGAGAGGCAGAGAATCCTCAGTGAGGAGAGCAGACAGCCCAGCTGCAGGCCTTAACCACGGCAGGGAGAACAAACAGGCTGCAGATGCAGCAGCTCCTTGCGTGGAGCACACAGGAGACACAGCTCAGCCCCACGGCTCCCCCGGGGACATTCTGGGGCTGGCTGCTTAGCAAGGCATGGATATGGCTTCAGAACAGGCAGCAGGGCTGCAGCTCCCACTGGCAAACTGAAGTCTCCCTCTGCAGACTCTCTGACAGCATCTCTCAGCGTGCAGAAGATTAAACTTTAAATTGGATTCCAGCTCCCAGCACAGAGCAGTGGAAATGTTCCCTGAGTCACTGGGCAGCAGCTGCAGGCAGAGCAGAGGAGGCAGCCCGGGCCTGCCCCCGGAGGCAGCCTGGGCCTGCCTGCCTGCCTGCCTGCCCCCGGAGGCAGCCTGGGCCTGCCTGCCTGCCTGCCCCTGCAGGCAGCCTGGGCCTGCCCATAGAGGCTGTGCTGCTCTCCTCAGAACAGAGGAGCAGCAGCACTTTAGCCAGCAAAGTGCCACCCATCAGCTGGCTCTGCAGGAGGGCACTCACCCTCCCTGGGCACCCATCACAGCCTGCTGGGCACCCTCTGCACACAGCTGTCCTGATGCTCCTCCCTTACTGCTCCTTGCCAGCAGGGATCAAGTGCCCCAAGGAAGGGCTACCAGGTTCAGAGGGACTGAGCTAAAGGGATTTTATTTAAGCTTGGTTCTGTGCTTGCAGTGAGGAACTGCCAGACAAAGCTTTTCTCCACTTCCAAACTGACAGCTCACAAACTGCTGACAGCCTGCATTTGGTCACTGAATTCCACACTCTCTGTGTGTCTCCAGCTGTTCCCTACCTCCCCTGTTCTTATTTACAGCCCAAATTCCATGAACAGATGTAGAAGCTGCAGCAGAACTGCTCAGTGCAGAGCTCATTTTCAGCTCTGCCTCTCAGACCAGCACCTAGCAGAAGGACCTCACACAGCATCTGCTGCAAGATGCCAGCCCAGGAGCTCCAAGCATCCTGGAGACTCACTCTGCACACCATGGCAGCAGCTCCTCTGGCCAACAGCTGGAAGATAAAAATGGGAGTGAGGGTGCTGAGACACTGCCACAGGCTGCCCAGGGTGGTTGTGGATGCTCCCTGCCTGGAGGTGTTCCAAGGCCTCCCAACCTCTAACACTTTTTTTTAAAGTGTTTTGTTATTTTAAGTGTTGTGGCCCCAGGCAGGACACCAGGACCACCACTTCTCAAGCCTGCAGAAGCACAACACCAGCACTGACAGCAGATTTGTGCCTCCTGTGGGAGCCATGGACAGCAGAGGGGCTGGAAGGAGCCTCCCAGGGGCTGAGCTCAGCTGCCTCTTGGTGCTGCACTGCCCAGCAAGCACTGGCAAAGCCAACCCCAGAGTAGCTGAAGTCTAAGGAGGAACCAGAGCACAGGAGATGGCAAAGCACACATCAGCCAACACCAGGAAATGGAGCCTGGACACTGAGCTGCCACTCACCATATTCCCAAATCCTTGTTACTGTTCAGGATCCAGTGCAGGGCAGCCTCAAACTTCTGTGGGGAGCTCCCAGTGATGTTCTGTTCAGGAGAGTGCAGAGGATCAGTTCTGTGCTCACTCACAACACCAAATACCACTGGCCCACGACAGCAGAGGCAGAATTCATCCTGCAGGGCCCCTCCCTGGCTAATTCTTATCATAATGCTGCAAACTGCAGAGAGAATAATGAGGCCTGGAGGTCTGTCTGGGCTGGAGTCTCCTGCCTGCAGCAGATGATGCATGAAGCTCTCAGTGGAACCTCACTAGCCCTGGCTGTTAAGGTCAACCACTAACCACAACAGCATCTCCCTGGCACTTCACCCCCAAAGCAATGTGCTGCCAGACTGAAGCAGGCTACCTCCTGACACTGTGGGGTAGAGAAAAATCCTTTCTGCTGCCCAGCCCTCAACCCAGGGCAATTTCTGCCTTGCAGAAGACTGATGGCTGTGGTAGAACAACAAAGCATTAAGTTAGATTTAGAGAGCCTGGATCAGAGCTGTAGGAGATTACTTTCCAAGGAGATGCTGAGAACAGGACTGGCCAAAGGGGAAGCTAAAGATATGGGAAAGAATCAAAAGGGAGTAAAACTTCCTCATCTTTAGGAGCTATCCCTCACCTTTAGTATCTATTATTTATTGCCTTCTAAGAGCCCAAACACTTTGTTCCAGCAGAAGCTGCTGGCAACCTACTCACCATCAGGTGCTCCTTGGCTTCATTAACCCAAATGCATTTGCTCTTCAGATTCTCTGGGTTGCCACACTCAAAATTACCTGGGGAAGAAGGAAAAAAAAAAACCAAAAAATCAAGCCCAAGAGGAAGAATGTTTTCCAAGAAAGGCCTCAGACAGCTCAGAAATCCCCTGGGCTGCCTGGAAATGCTACCCTTTAAAATCTGCCATAGCTCTGGGCAAAATGATTGCAAGGGAAGATTGATGCTGCAGGCAGGTAAGATTAGAACCATTAATAAAATGCTCAGGCACTGCAGAGAGCCTGGCTGGGGGCAGCACACCTCAGGCTTCAGTGCTGAGCTGCCAGGCACAGGAGGAGGAGAAAGAGCACTGCAGAGCACACAGCCACCCACCGTGGGCACAGCACACAGCCAGCCCCTGGGCACAGCACACAGCCAGCCCCTGGGCACCCCTCCTGGGCACAGCACACAGCCAGCCCCTGGGCACCCCTCCTGGGCACAGCACACAGCCAGCCCCAAGCTGCTGCCCTGCAGAGAGGCTGCTGCCATCAGGTTGCCAACCCCACAGGGCTAATGCTGAGCACTCAGAGGATCATTAAGGCTGGAAAAGATCTCCACAAGATCTCACCAAGCCCTTAGCCAACACCTCCCTGCCCACTAAGCCATGTCCCCAAGTGCCACATCTATCTGCTTGGTTTTGGAGCACCTCCAGGCACAGGGATGCCACCACCTCCCTGGTGGTCCCTGGCCACCCTTGGAGTTCAGAAATTCTCAATCTCCAATCCAACCCTCCCCTGGCACAACTTGAGGCCATTTCCTCTTGTCCTGTTGTTGGTACTTGGGAGAAGAGGCCAACACCAGCCTCACTCTCAGGAAGCTGTAAAGAGCAAGGAGGTCTCCTCTCAGCCTCCTCTTCTTCAGGCCAATCAACCCCAGCTCCCTCAGCCTCTCCTCTCCAGACCTGCTCTCCAAACCCCTCACCAGCTTCCTTGCCCACTCCAGCACCTCAATGTCCTTCTACTGTGGTGTCCAAAACTGGACACAGCACTGGAGTGCTCCTAAGGAGCCTAAGTCACAGCTCCAGCTTGCACCCAGGCAGAGAAACGCTGCTGAGGAGCTCAATCTTCTCCTCCCTGCTTCACAAAGTGGACTAAAGAGAGGTGCTGAGGACTGTGTCAGGCTGGGCAGCACTCAGCAGCTGTCCAAGATTCAGAAGTTCTGTGGAGATGAAGTATCTGAAAGCTGCACAAGAACTGGAGGAGCTGGAAGCCCTTGAGGGCTGAGATGCAGGAAATGGAGCTTCAGCTGTTACTGAGGGACACTGCTCTGCATCATGCTCATTCCTGCACTCCTCTCCAGCACAGCTTGCTGGGTGTGGGCCAGATCTGCTCATCTACAGGACACAGAAGCTGAACCACCAGGCCAAGTGAGCTCCTCAGCAAGGAGGAAGAGAGAGGAGGTGGAGGAGAGGCACTCCCAGCATCAGCTGCCACATCTCAGCACCACTGGCAACTAATGGAGTCACTTTAACTTTATTTGCTGAGAACACATCAGCCTCTGCTTACTGCCTCTGAGTGGCCTGAAGACAACTTCAAAATGCTTGGTAGGAAAGAACCATAAAGCTGAACATTTCTGCCTCCAGCTCCCAATAGCTCAGGAGCAAACAAGGAGCACTCCACAGGAGTACAGCAACTGGAGTGCATGGGCTGAGCACCACTGCAGAGCAAAACAGCCACATCTTGTGTCTACTGCTGCCTTCTCACAGCTCTTCAGATGGAACTGACTGTTCCCCAAACCCCTCTGCTCAAATTGAGGTTAAAGATGCCCAGACAGCTGGGAGAGGCAGCTTGCTGACTGCTCCTGAGTGTTTCATAAAGACAATTGGAACTCACCAGCTTGCACAGACAGGTAATTATAGAGCTCATGCAGCATGTTCATGATTGTGTCCTTCTGCTTGGCTTGACAGAACTGCAAGGCAGGAACAGGTAACAAACATGAGCAGACTGGCAGGGACAGGACATTGCTCAGAGCAGCTGAAAATACCCAAATCAGGCAGCAGCAGCAGGGCTTGGCTCAGTCATGCAAGTTCATGTTCAAATCCAACACACAGGCAGCAGAAGTCTCCAGCTCCTGAGTCAAAACCAAGCTGGGACAGCCCCTGAAAGTGTCACTGACTGCCACAGCCCAGCCTGAGCCACCAGACACCCCCTGACCAACCACAGGTGGAGTCTTTGCCTCCAGAACACACAGTGGCTCAGCTTGGAAGGGACCTCACAGCTCATCTGCTCCACTCCCCATCAGGACAGCTCTCGGCCAGACTCAGCTGCTCAAGGCCTCATCCAGCCTGGCCTTGGAAGCTCCCAGGCAGGAGGCAGCCACAGCTTCCCTGGGCAGCCTGTGCCAAACTCTCACCCCCCTCCCACTGCAGAACTTCTTCCTCAGCTCCCGTTTAAACCTGCTCTGCCTCAGCTCCAAACTATTCCCCCTTGGCCTGTCTCCAGATGCCCTCTGGAAAAGACTCTCTGCAGCCTTCCTGCAGGATCCTTTCAGGCATTGGAAGGCAACATCAGAGGGAATTAAGGAGAACTGTGAATCCAGCATGGGATTTTCCCTCTCCTAACAGAGGATGAGAAAAGAAAGGAGGCTGCACAGACACTTTCTGAGGGAGCTGAGGGAAGGGGCTGGGTTCAGCCTTGCCCTGTTAAAGCAGGCCACAGCTTTACTGCAACCCAACAGCACTTCTGTCACAGCTGTCAAAAATTGATTCCCATCGTGGGAAATGTAAATGTTTATCTCCTGCACACTCAATCCACCTGCCCTGTTCATTCCAACTAATCAAAACACCAGATTCTGTTTTGTTTAATGTTTTGTTTTTTTTTTTTTTTTCCCCCCTGATCATTTTACAGTGCCGAAGATCTTGGTGGAAGTCAGCTAGAACAATGAGTGTGAGAATGCCCCCAAAACACAAAGAGGTGCTCACCTTATCTGTGCTCTCCTCACAATCCACAGGCAAGAGATTGACTGCAAGAGAGAAGGTAAGGCTGAGTCAGCAGGCTGCAGGGCTCTGATCAACAAAGCCACTCTCTTTTTTTACAAGCTCTCCCTCAAGCCTGGCTCTGGCTCTCTTCAGCTCACTCTACAGGACCCTGCCATGCCAATGCTGCATCCCAAGCACTGCTGCAAGCCAGCAAATGAAATGGGCACAAGCGATGAGCCCTGCTCAGCTGGGAAGGCCAAAGTGGGGGCTGAAGGTTTTAATACCTCCTTGTAATGAGCTGTTTCATGCTCCTCTGCCAGCTGCTGCTCTGCACTGCTTTTACAGCCCAGTAATGGCATTCCCTGCACACCATGGCCACTGGAAGCATCAGGGTGAGAAGGGGGATTTAAATCAAGCCTCGTCAAGGCAAAGGCAGAGGATTTATTGGAGCCGGAGCTGTTAGCTCTGCAGATTATGGCCTCTGCTTTAACAGCTCCCTCCTATCCCAGCCACTGGGCACAGCCCAGACTGCCTGCAGTATTCTCTAGCAATCCTAACTTGCTGAGAATGTAAAGAATTGGCAGCTGTGCTGCAGGGGTCTGTGCCTCAAAATAGCATTGAGTGCTGGCTGCGGAAACTCAATCAGTTTCCTTCTGACGCTGCGAAGGCAGGAAGCAGCTTCCACAGCCCAAGCAAAGTGCCCAAACACCTCCAGCCACAGTGTGCCAAGCTTCAGGCTTTGCACCTTCCCAACCACTTCCCCAACCCTTCTTCTTTCAGTTCAAAGCCATGGAGTGACTCTGTTTCCACCTGCTCTAGCTGGGGAGATCTGCTTTGATGAGCAAGGCAGCTCCTGTCCACTCCTCATGGGAGCTCTGCCACCGCACCAATTCGGCCACTGCACTTCTCAGGTGGCCAGGATAAAGACCACGAAGGGCTGAGCTGCAGAGAAGCCAAGGTTAAAAACACACAAGGGGCAACTGTAGAGACATGATGTGAGCCAGTGGACAACCCTGAACCCCTTCCCTGGCCCAGCAGGAACATCACTCTCCATAAAACCCAGGCCTGTGCAGAACCGAAGGCCGAACTCATCGCACGAAGAAATAAGCACAACCCATGGCTTCCTCTCCGTGCCCAGCAAGGTCTCCACGGGCAAGGGGAGATGGAAATGAGGACAGAAGCAGAATGTCAGGCGACAGCAGTAAGAGTGATAAACGAGATGGCAACAGAAGCAGTAAGAGGAAGGCAGAGAAGCAAAGGCAGGAGCAGCGGAGGACCCCGAGCAAACCGCGCACGTACAGCTCTCCTCTCTCCTGTCGAGCCAGCCGGAGCCGAGCATCTTCACCACCAGGATGCCCACAAAAATCAGCAGCAGCACGAAGCTGGCGAGGAAGAGGAACTGGGAGAGGTAGTACTCAAAGCCCTTAGCCTTGCCTCCTGCCTGCTGCTTGGGAGCTGACCGCAGCAAGTGAGGGCGCAGGGTCACCCCCTGCCCCGTGCCCGACCCTGCCCACCAGCTCCCCGCCGCCTGCCCCGGCTCTCTCTTCGCCCTCCACGGGAACCGCCGGATCAGGCCTGCCCCCCAGCTGCTGGGCTGCGGCTCCCTGTCTGCCTCCTTCCGAACGCCTGCGGCCAAACCTTCCTTCCCTCTCCCGAAGTGGCGACTTAAGCCCCCAGGTCCCGCCGAGGTGCCCCAGTGGGTGCTGGCTGTCGCTTCGCCTTCCCGCCCCCACCAGCTGCCAGAGGAGAGCCCTTTCTTCTCCCCTGCTGCCTCCCACTGTGCTCGGGAGCTCTGTCCCCCGGTTCCGACTCCTGACGTGCCCCAATAGCTCCTGCCCTTCAGGCCCCCACTCTCTTCACTGGTGAGGGGTCTGGAGCTGAGCCCCCCGCTCCTGCCTGCAGAGGTGCCCCAGGCGGGCGTGGAGCTCAGCCCCCCGACCCCATCCAGGGATGTCCCCGACCCAGCCACGACGCCGAGCCCCCCACTTCTCTCTGCAGATTGGCTCCAGTGGGATGTGGAGTTTGATTCCCGAAACCCATCCAGGGATGGCCTCAACCCACTGCTGAGCCCCCCACTTCTCTCTGCTGACGTGCCCCACTGCGATGAGGAGGGGGCCGAGCCCCGAAACCCATCCAGGGATGGCTCCAGCTCAGCGCCGAGCTCCGAGCTCCTCTCTGCGGACGAGTACCACTGGGACGCGGTGCCTGGCCCTCGAAACCCATCCAGGGATGACCCCAGCCCAGTGCTGAGCCCTCTGCTTCTCTGTGGAGTAGCGTCCCATTGAGATGTGGGGTTCAGCCCTCCCCCGAGCCCCCCACTTCTCTGTATAGACGTATCCCATTGGGAAGGGGAGCTCAGTCCCCCAAGCCCACCCGCAGACGACCCCAGCCCATCCCTGGTCCCTCCACTTCTCTCTACCGACGTCTCCCAGTGCGCCGAGGTACTCAGCCCCCCCAGACTGTCTCGGGACAGACCTCCCCCAGCCCTGGAGCCGAGTCCTCCGCTCCGGCCCGGGGGGGACCCTCNTGCGGCCTGGCAGGGGGGCGGGCCGGGCTGGGCGGCGCGCCGCGGCCCCTGCGCTTCGCCGCCGCTACTTCGGCCCGCAGGCAGCCCAGCTTCTTGATGTAGACCTTGCGGGTGGTGGCGGTGATGGGCCCCGGCTGGTAACCGAGCGCTAATAGCTCCTTCCGGAGCTCCGCGTCTGTCAGCTCCGCCATGGCCGCGGCACTGACACCAGGCCCCGCCGGAAGTGCTAGCTGAGTGGGGAAGCGCGGCCGCCATCTTGGGAGGGGCTCGCCGCACCGCTTCGGGCGGCCATCTTGGGAAGGGCGAAAGCGAAGCGCTTGAGCCCTCTGCCGCCCACACTGCCGGTGCCATGTTGCTAAGGGAGGCGGGCAACGAGCGCCATATTGAGAAGGTCGAGGGAAGGGGCCGTTTCGCGGCCACGGCTCCGCATGGTGCCGCCATGTTGGGGAGGTCAGGGGCCCGCTCCCGGAGGGAATGGCGTGCGGGAGCTCCTTCGCTTCTCAGGAGAGGGGAAAGCGGGGAGCGATGGAGGGAGCAAAGGGCTGCACAAGCAGCCTCTTCATCGGGGGCTGGCCAGTGTCAACAGCCTGTCGTTGTGGGGAGCCCTGCTCAGGAGCAAGCAGGGGGCTGAGCGCCGCTCCCCTCTCCCTGTCCGAGCCAGGCTGATGTTGTGAGGCGCTTAGGGACATCGGTGGGGAGGAAGCAGAGGAGGAAGCGGAGCCTTTCCCAGCCACCTGCCGCTCTCCGTACATGGCTTCCTCATCCCGCTCAGCGCTGCCAAGCTCCAGTCGCGTAACTGGCAGCCGTCGAGCAGCCTGGAGCTGTGCCACCGCCGTGGGCAGGGGCAGGATCTGGGTCCTGGGGTGGGGAGAGTCGCTGGGGAAGGAGGCTCCTCGCAGCCTAAAATTGGCAAAACCAAGCCTCGGCTTGCAAATGTATTTTGGCAAGGCAGTGATATACAGTAATTGCTTTTCCCTGCTCTGCCTGTAAAGAAAGTAATGAAAGTGTCTGAAATGCTGTGGCGTAATATCAGAATTTAATTAAAGGTAATGAAAAAGTGGTGCTGGGTGCATGCAGGCTGTCAGGGCAGCAATGCTGCTGCTGCTGCTGCTGCTGCTGTGATCCATGCCTGGCAGTGCAGTGATGCAGACTTTGTGACCCTGCAGGAGTGGAAGAGCTCAGCCTGGACCCTCGCCACTCACTGCCATCAAGGTGCTAAATCATAGAATCATAGAATGGGAAGGTTGGAAGGGACCTCAAAGATCATCCAGTTCCAACCCCCTGCCATAGGCAGGGACACCTCCCACTAGCACAGGTCACTCAAGGCCTCCTCCAACCTGGCCTTGAACACCTCTACGGAGGGAGCAGCCACAACCTCCCTGGGCAACCTGTGCCAGTGTCTCACCACCCTCACTGCAAACAACTTCCTCCTAACATCCACTTTCAATCTCCCCTCTGACACTTCAAACCCATTCCCCTTGTCCTGTCATTCCAAGACCTTGTCAATAGTCCCTCCCCAGCCTTCCTGCAGCCCCCTTCAGATCCTGCAAGGCCACTCCAAGCTCTCCTGGAAGCCTTCTCCAGGCTGCAGAGCCCCAACTCTCTCAGCCTGTCCTCACAGCAGAGCTGCTGCA
>VWYK01013555.1:21613-34216 GCA_013399775.1 Semnornis frantzii
GATTGTCTGCTCCTGCTGTGGCAGGGGGGTTGGACTGGATGATCTCTTTGGGTCCACACCAACCCCTGACATCCTGTGAGCCTGTGCTAACAAAAGCTTTAGGGGTGCCCCTCCTTTGCTGTCTTGGCTTGGGCACCAGGCAGAGCTCACCCTGCTCTCCCTGATGCATGCAAGAGAGCAGCATGAGGAGAGCTGCTCATTTGGTTACCAACACCAAACACAGCTCTGCCAGGACATGCAGATGCACACTGGCATCTAGGCCTGAGCCCATGGGTTGAGTGAAGTCCTCTTGCTTTGGGGGAAAAAGACAGCAGCAAAAAGCCCCACACAGTCCTTTCAGCTTCTTGTGCTTCTGGAGGCTGAGGGAAGTCGCATCAGGACAGAGCCTTGGCCCAGCAGCCTCACTGCGTGGCCGTGGGAGCAGTGCTCAAGAGCTGGAGGGCTGGGGGGAAGCTCTGGCTGCTTCCCAGGAGGAGGGCTGGGGGTGTCAGTGCTCGGCAGAAGATGTCCCCAGGGAAAGTGTCAGAGCTTCCTGGGGAGCCAATGGTGCCAATGACACAGCCTGGCACAGGGGTGACCCAAGAGCACTGCTTCTCCTCCTTTCCTCCATCCTGTGTCATGTCCTCAGCCTGCCAAGCTGCTTATAGGTTACAGAGTCAGTGCTGGCTCAAATCTTGCATCTCCTCCTCCTTTTTCCCAGCTGCTTGGCTGCTCATCCTGCCACAAAACTCTTTGTTTCCCAGCAGCTTGCAGGCATGGACTTGGCTGTTGCTGGTTGCCAAAGCAGCCTTTAGGGTGCTGGGGGTGCAGAGTTGTCCTCCAAGTTAGAGACCATTTTGCTTCTTAGCAAGAGATAGAGCCCTGACAGCAAGAGCCATGCCTGGAGGGATGGTTGGGGTCCATCCAGCTGCTCCTCCCAGCTTCTTTCCCACTATTCAGGCTCCTGAGAGGGGAATAGATTAGTTTTGCAAAGCAGAAGGCACTGTTGTCCTTTGGTGCACATTTGAAGATCACAGCTGCTGCTGCTGCAGGACAGGAGAGAGAGCTCCTGTGGCTGCTGTCCCAGCATCAAACCAGATGCGCAGCATCTCTGAGCTGGTTTCTAGCTGGGGGCACTGGCAGGAGCCACTGGCACTGGCAGGAGCCATTGGCACTGGCAGGAGCCACTGGCACAAGCGAGGGCTGGGGCAGGGCTGCTGCAGCCTGTCTGGGTCTAGGTGGTGGAGGCAGAGGAGAGCCCTGCAGAGCCACCCTGGTGGATCTCTGTATGGAAATCTCTGCAGCATCAGCCCCATCACCATGGTGGGAAACAGTCCAGGAAGCAAATCCAAGAGGCTTTTCATCACTTTCTTTCTTGCTGTCACTGGGAAACTTTCCTTCCTAGATGGCACAGGAGAGCTGTCAGCCTGGGGAGCCACTTGGGTGGAAGCTGGGCAGAAGGACCTGCTGGGGACACAGCCCTGCCCTCAGCTAGGAGCAGATTGCCCTCAAGGGGAAGTTCTTGGCTTGCTGTGAAGGGCAAAATTAAACCTGGGGTAAGGGTTTGGGTCTTTCAGAAGTGCCAAGGCAAAGTGCCCCTGGCTCTGAAGCAGAGCTGTGGCTCTGGTGTGGACCTGCAGCAGCTCTCCAGTGGCTTCCACACAGGATCTCCCACGGGTGTCACAGCACTGCAGCCTGGTTTGCACTGCTGAGCTCCTGCAGCCCAGCAGCTGCTCTCACTGCCAGCCCCACTGGGCTGAGTTCCTTCCTCTCTTCCTCCTGCTCAGACTCATTTCCAGTGATTCCACAGCCCCACCTGCCTCAGCAACCATCCCTCCAGACTGGGGAGCTACACTGAGCTGGGCAGGCCCTGGGCTGGGACTGTGCCTTTGAATCCAGTGGCAAAGCTGAGAGATCCACCCTGGGAAAGCTGAGATCCACCCTGGGAAAGGAGAGATCCACCCTGGGAAAGCTGAGAGATCCACCCTGGGAAAGCTGAGAGATCCTCCCTGGGAAAGGTGAGAGATCCACCCTGGGAAAGGTGAGAGATCCTCCCTGGGAAAGGTGAGAGATCCTCCCTGGGAAAGGTGAGAGATCCTCCCTGGGAAAGGTGCGAGATCCACCCTGCAAAAGCTGAGAGATCCACTCTGCAAAAGCTGAGAGATCCACCCTGGGAACGCTGGGACCCACCCTGGGAACGCTGGGATCCACCCTGGGAACGCTGGGATCCACCCTGGGAATGCTGGGATCCACCCTGGGAACGCTGGGACCCACCCGTGCTGGGTGCTGCATTCGGCTCTGGGAGATTTGTGCTCTCCCCAAGGCTGCCTCGCAGCAGGGAGTGTCCTGAGGAGCCTCCTTCCAGGCACAGCTCCTGAGCCCAGCACCGAAGTTGTGTTAGGTTGGGAGGATAAAATGGGATTGAGGTTGGATGTATTCGCACACCCAGCACCGAGCTCGTCCCTCCTCACTTCACATGTGTTGGATTTCCTGCTGCCAGCGTCGAGAAGGCAGCTCTAAAATAAGCCCAGGGCTGAGGAATGCAGAGCAGCAGTTGCAGCTCAGCCAACACGAGGGGCTCTGGGCTCTGCCTCTGCACACCTCAGGGCAGGGCAGGAGCTCCTCACTGTGGTCCTCAGCATGCTGTGGCCTGGGGAAGAGCAGAGGCAGGAGGTGTAGAGCAGAGCTGCTGCTGGCTGCCAGCAGCGTGGGGCAGGAGACTCTCCCACATCCTGTTACAAGAGGGGTATGGATGTGCTGGAAGGGGTCCAGAGAAGGACCCCAGGGATGAGCAGAGGGCTGGAGCTGCTCTGCTGTGAGGAGAGGCTGAGGAGTTGGGGCTGTGCAGTCTGGAGAGGAGAAGGCTCCCAGGTGACCTTCTTGTGGCCTTGCCCCCCTTAAGGGGGCTGCAAGAAAGCTGGGGAGGGACTTCTTAGTCAGGGAGTGATGGGGCTGGGGGGGAGTGGAACAAAGCTGGAAATGGATGGATTCAGACTGGATGTTAGGAAGGAGTTGTTCAGCATGAGGGTGGTGAGAGCCTGGAAGGGACTGCCCAGGGTGGTGGTGGAAGCCTCATCCCTGGAGGTGTTTCAGGCCAGGCTGGGTGAGGCTCTGAGCAGCCTGATGTAGTGTGAGGTGTCCCTGGGCATGGCAGGGGGGTTGGAACTGGCTGCTCCTTGTGGTCTCTTCCAACCCTGACTGGTTCTGTGACTCTCTGATCCTATCCAAAGCCTGCTCGGGGTCCCCCCCACCCCAACACTCATCCTACACTGGTGTCACCAGTTCAGCCAGGAGGCTTTTGCCTCCCTTCCCCTGGTTGCCAGAAGGGAGGGTTCAGACTTATTAGCCTGTGAGGATTAATTACACAGCTCCAGGACGTGCTCTGCACTCCTCAGAAGGGCACTGCTGCTCCCTCTCTGCTTTCCCACACTTTTTGCTGCTTGCCATCTGGCTGAGCGGCCTGCAGGAGAGCAGACACCAAGCCTGCAGTTAATTACACTGCACAGTTTATTATCTCACCTCAGGTTTTTGTTGTTAATCTCTTTTACAGATTCCCCTTTACAGAAGTGGAGTCCTTTTAGCTGTCACAGAGATCAGTCAGGGAGAAGAGAGGACAGAAGAAGTGTCCTGGAATTTGTCATTCACTCTTTCTTGGGCTTTGTAGATGTTTCCTCCACAGCTCCCCAGCTGGGAGGCAAACTGAATGCAGTCAAAGCAGAACAGCTCCCAGGGGGCTACTGAGGACCCTCTGACTTTGGGGTATTTCATCCCTGATAAGGCAAACATCCAGAGGTAACAGCACTGCCCCTGGGGCCCTCCTGGTGCCATCCCCATGGGCTAGGACAGAGCCCAGGGCTGCAGCTCTGAGCACTCAGCACCCTGAGGAGCAGCTCCTGGCTGTGATTGTGCTGAGCCCCTGTGCAAGCAGGGAGGTGCTCAGGCCTGAGCTGCCTCACAGCTGTCACTTGTGCAAGAAACTCTGTTGGAAACTGCACCCTGAAGAGTGAGAACTTTTGGGGAGGAGGAGGAGGAGGAGTGGGGAAGTGGAAAGCAGAGGCAAGGAGGAGCTGCTGGGAGGTGTTGAGTGCTGCTGAGAGTCAGGATCAGCTGCAGGGCACTGAGAGCAGCCTCAGAGAGGCAATAACCTTCCCAGCAGAGTGCACAGCAGAGCAAGTGGCACTGTGAGGACTCAATAAAGTGAGCAGAAAGGACACAGAAGCCCTTCTGAGGGCTATAAATATCCTTGTGATGAGGAGCTGGAGAGAGGAGGGAGAGGCAGAATTCCCAAGGCAGAGCTCAGCCTCCTGACAGTACTGTCTGGGGTGTCCTGAGCCATCTCTGCTGGCAGTGTCTGCAGGACACCTTGGTGCTTTTCCAGCTGAGCCACAGCCCAGCTCTGACAGGAGCAGCTCACTGTGGAGGAAGCCAGAAGGAAAGGCTGAGGAGAGCAGGAGGAGGCAGGTTGGGCTGCTTGGGCCCTGCTCTGCTGCAGTCAGTCCAGGCTCTGGGGGCAGATGATCCTGGGGTGGGCAAGAGCAGCACTCTGAGGTCAGAGCAATCTTGTGCCAACCCTTCCATGCATTGCCTCACCATGGGCTGGCTGAGAGACACAGGCAGAGGAACCCCCTGGCAACAGAGACTTGAAAGAAGAAAATCATTTCTGACCCTCACAATCCTCCACCCTCTGGTGCCTTGACCCTGCAGCTTCAGAGCTGCTGCTGCAGCATCCTGCAGGGCTGAGGAGCAGACATCCTCCTGCCTGCAGCCTGCCTGGGGGTAAATGGAGTTCTCCTGGCCATGGCTGGAGGCATAGGAGGGCTGGTGGCCCACAGCAGGCAGGGCTGCCAGGCACTGGGATGTGCCAGCTGTTGAGGGCTTTCATCCTGGCTGTTCAAATCCTGCTGTTGGTTCCCCACGGCTGTGAGAGCAGCTCCACACTGACCTCAGTTCCCAGCCTAGTTAGGAGGCCTGGGAGTTCCTGTACCTGCTTTTGCTGCTGAAGAGAATGGCCAAGCTGAAAGCAGAAGTGGCTGCATGGGCAGGGAATAGTCCCCTGCAGGGGCAGAGCAAAGAGCTTCTCCCAGCTCAAAGTCATTGACCCTGTCCTGGCACTCTCAGCCCTTGTCTAAAGTCCCTCCCCAGCTCTCCTGCAGCCCCTGCAGGTACTGGGATGCTGCTCTAAGGTCTCCCTGCAGCCTTTTCTGCCCAGGCTGAACAGCCTCAACTCTCCCTTCAAAGGTGCTTCAGCCTTTGGATCATCTCTGTGCCTCCTTTGGACCCACTCTAACAGGTCCATGTCATAGAGTCATAGAATGGGAAGGTTGGAAGGGACCTCAAGGATCAGCCAGTTCCAAGCCCCTGCCATAGGCAGNAGCCCCCTTCAGATCCTGCAAGGCCACTCCAAGCTCTCCTGGAAGCCTTCTCCTCTGCAGGCTGCAGAGCCCCAACTCTCTCAGCCTGTCCTCACAGCAGAGCTGCTGCAGCCCTCTCAGCATCCTGATGCCCTCCTCTGCACTGGCTCCAACCCTTCCATGTCCTTCCTGTGCTGGGGGCTCCAGAACTGCCCCCAGGACTGCAGCTGGGGTCTGAGGAGAGCAGAGCCAAGGGGCAGAATCCCCTCCCTTGCCCTGCTGCCCACACTGCTCTTGCTGCAGCCCAGCACACAGTTGCTGTCTGGGCTGCACTCACACTGCAGCCTCATCTTGAGCTTTTCCTCACCCCACACCCCCAGGTCCTTTTCCTCAGGGCTGCTCTCAGCCATTCCCCACCCAGCCTGGAGCTGTGCTTGGGATTGTGCCTACCCAGGTGCAGGACCTTACACTTGGCCTGGTTGAATCTCATGTCCTGTGAGGTGTGTGCTCAGAAGAGGAAGAGCAGCTTTGGGAAGGCTGATTTCACCTCTCTACCCCTACAGGGCCCTCAGTCAGTAGCAGAGGTGGTAGCTGCCAGGGTTGTGATGCATGAGGAGTCACCCTGGGGGCCATCTGTGGGTCTCCACCACCTCCTCCAAGGAGGCTGAAGGATGCCTGTGGGTGGAGAGGTGCTGGAAGTGTCTGCAGTGCCCACGGCTGGGGTGCTGCAGGGGAAGCTGACTGCAGCTGTGTTTAAGGAGATGCAGTCTCTGAGCCTCCTGCCTGCCACCTTTCAGCAGGATTAGTTTCACATCAAAAGCAAAAACGTTCTCCTGTCTGCACATCCCAGAGGTGACAACCATCTGGAGGATGCTTAATTATTTGTTACAACAAAAAGAGCCATCAGCCTGGGGGGAGGGAGGCTGCAGCAAGGCAAGCAGGAGAGGCAGCAGCTGCAGGTGGTAACCACACAGCCCTGCTGGTCCTGTGAAGGAATCCAGGCCCTGCCTTTCTAGTCTCACACTTTGAAAGCTGGTCCTGCCCTCTCCCATAGCCACTGTGGGGTGAGGGAGGGACAGTGTCACAGAGTGGCTGTCCTTGGAAGGGACCTCACAGCTCATCTGCTCCAACCTCCTGCCATGCCCAGGGACACCTCTCAGCCAGACTCTGCTGCTCAAGGCCTCACCCAGCCTGGCCTTGAACACCTCCAGGCAAGAGCCATCCACAGCCTCCCTGGGCAGCCTGTGCCAGGCTCTCAGCACCCTCCCACTGCAGAGCTTCTTCCTCAGCTCCACTCTAACCCTGCTCTGCCTCAGCTCCAAACCATTGCCCCTTGGCCTGGCTCAGACCCCCTCAGCAAAAGTCTCTCTGCAGCCTTCCTGCAGGATCCCTTCAGGCTCTGGCAGCAGCTCTGAGGTCCCCTGGAGCCTTCAGCCCCAGTTCCCTCAGCCTGTGCCCACAGCAGAGCTGCTCCAGCCCTGAGATCACCTTTGTGGCCTCGCTCCAGCAGCTCTGTGCCCTCACTAGCTCCTGGTGTCTCCTGTTTGAGCAGAAGGGACTGGCACAGTAGGCACTGCAGAGCTTAGGGGATGAGGGAGGAACAAAAGCCTGTCCTGGTTTACTCAGGGCTCCAACCCCTGCCAGCCCTGGGGGCTTCCTGCATTTTCTGGAGGCCACTTTGGGTGGGAAAGGGCACAAAGCCTGCAGTCTGCTCAGCACAGGCACAGCAAGAGCCAAGTGGCCACCACCGTGAGCCTGAAGAGCACAGGAGGGAGCAGGGTGCTGGGTGGGGGGAGGTGTGGCAGGAATTCCTCTGGCTCCTGAGCAGCTGCAATCTCATTTCCCCACCAGCTAACCAGAGGTAAATTTACTCTTCCAGTTGCTCCTGAGCTGAGAAGTGTCTTGACTGACAATTCTGCTCTCAACTCTCTTACTGTAAACAGATTTGTTCTTGAGCAGATCTCCAGAGGCTCCAGGCTCAGCCCTGCAGCCCTGGCAGGGGCTCCCTGTGCCCTCCCAGCCTCAGCCCTGCAGCTCTGCTGCCTTAGGACCCACACACAGCCAGAGCACTGCCAGCAAGGGAGGCAGAGTGCTGCTAGAAGAGAGAAAACCCCCAGCCAGCTGTTCTGGGGCTCATATTCCTCACCCCTGGAAACCTTCCTTGAGGGACTGAATCTTTGCACAAAGCCTCAGTGGGTCCAGGAGAGCTGGGAAGGGCTTTTGCCAGCCTGGCTCCAGGAGAGCCTGGACTAAAGGGCTCGAGGTAGTTACCTTCTGGAGTGATTTAACAGCAGCTCCACGTCAGAGCAGGACTCATGTAAACATTAACTGTGCTCTTTAAATATTAAAATATTCTCTGCAGACCAATTTAATGAAGTCTGGTCCCAGAGCTTAACTGCTCCACCTGATTGGAGCCTGATCTTTAATTAGTTTCAGAAACCTCTTGGTTTGGATGTTATTGAGAAGACATTGTCAGGGCAAACCTGACCCCTGAATTAGATTCCCCATAAATATCAGCTGGGATTGAACCAAAGGCCAATGGAGTCCATAAATATTCCCTCTGCATAGCCCCTGCCACTCACCTCCCTCCACTCTGCCTGCCCAGGCTGATGGCAGATGCAGCTCTGCAGTCTGAGGGTGCTGAGAGGTTGGCACAGGCTGGCACAGGGAGGCTGTGGCTGCCTCCTGCCTGGGGGTGTCCAAGACCAGGCTGGATGAGACCTTGAGCAGCTGAGTCTGGCTGAGAGGTGTCCCTGGGCATGCTGGGGGAGGTTGGAGCAGCTGAGCTCTGAGGTCCCTTCCATCCTGGGCCTCTCTGTGATTCTGTGCCCATGTGCCTGGGTGCTGATGGACAGGAGCCAGCAGATTATCTCCTCCCCTGCCCACCTTTGCTGAGGAGCTTCTGCAGAGCTTTGCCATGGCCCTGGTTTGGAGTGACTCCTGCAGGCCCTTTGGCAGGGCTGTAATGGATGCAGCTGAGGACTCAGCAGATGGGCTGGGAAGTGACAAATTAATTACCAAGAAAGGTCACTTTTCCCAAGCACTAAACTTTCCCATGTCTCATCCCCTTTTACCTCCAAAAATGTGGCTGCCTGGCAGGTTTCCCATCCATCTGTGAGGAAGCTTTCTCTGTTGGAAAGGACAATCTGAAATAAAAAGGGAGGTGAAGGTGAATCAGGCCTGGCTTAGCTGCCTGCTGGTGCCCAGCTTCACCTCTTAATTGTGCAAGGGCACTCAGGAATTGTCCCCCTCTGTCCTTGGCACTGGTGAGTGCTGGGTTCAGCTTTGGGCTCCTCACTCCAAGAAGGACATTGAGGGCCTGGAGCAGGTCCAGAGAAGGACAAGCAAGCTAGGGAAGGGTCTGAAGAACAAGGCTGGGGAGGAGCAGCTGAGGGAGCTGGGAGGGTTCAGGCTGGAGAAGAGGAGGCTGAGAATGTAGAGCTGTAGCCCCAGCCCTGCCAGCAGCACAGGCCAAGCCTCCTCTTTTCCCCCATATCCAACAACCTCCTGGGATGGTGCTGGCACACAGGGGAGGAGAGGATGTGGCTCTGTGCATGAGCACTTTGCTCTCACAGTCCCACCAGGCCCCCAGGTTGCCCCAGGTGCCAGGGGAGGATTAGGTTGGAGATGAGGAAAAATTCCTTCACTGCAAGAGTGGTCAGGGACTGGCACAGGCTGCCCAGGGAGGTGCTGGAGTCTCCATCCCTGGAGGTGTTCAAGTGGCCATGGCACCTGGGGACAGGGTTTGGTGGCCATGGTGGTGCTGGGTCAGTGGTTGGGGTGGATGATCTCAGAGAGCTTTTCCAACCCAAACCACCCTCTGATTCCATGACCCACAGCAGCTACCAGGCTGGGAAAGAAAAGTGTCCCCCAGCCCCAGCTGCCCTCCCCACTGCTCACAGGAGGATCTCTCTCACCCCACTCCCACGAGGTGAGGTCTGTTTGGACTCAGGTCCAGTGCCTGGCATGGGCTGTGCTCAGAGGAGCATCTGCAGCCACACAGCAAAGTGGAGGCAGCTGAGGAGGTCATTTTGGGCTGCCTGCTTTGGGAGCAGGNCTCTTTCTTCTCCCAGCCCAGGCTCCATCCTCCAGCTGCTGTCTCTGCATGGCTGTGGTTCAGATCCAGCAGGCACTGCCCAACACTGCTAATGAATAAAGCAGCAGTGGCAGATTTTAATGCAGCTTTCCCAGTATTAATGCTAGATAAATATTTGAAGAATCACAGCCTCCAACACGTGTTAATTTGCTGCATAAATATTTTAAGGGCACAGACTTCCCCCTCCCATCCCCACTCCTGCCTGGCTCCCCCCCTCCCTCACTGCTGCCTGGTGTCTTTCGCACTCATTCACGGCTGCAGAGCTGGGCTGGGTGAGAATCGATGGCAGAGATTTAGCCTCCTGCTGGCTCCCCAAAACACTTCACCCTCCTGCTTCTAGCAGCAAATAATCATCTTCCAGATGGGTGGGGAATTGGCCTTGCCTTGTGTCTCTCTGCTCCTGCTCTGCCTGGGCTCCTGCAGCCAGCCCAGAGAGCAGAGGCTCTGCCTGCTGGTGGCAGAGCTCTGGGCCAGGTCCCAGCTTGGACCTGGGGAAAGAGGTGAAGGTTTGGGTGCAGCAGAGGGCAGGGAGCATCCCAGCACTCACTTTTCAGAGGCAGCAATCTCAGTTTTACCTGCAGAGGCAATGCTCTGTAGGTCTTCAGCAGCAACATCTGCAGGAGGCCCCAGACACAGCAGCTCTTGGCCGCAGGCTCAGCTCCAGCTCCCATTTGTGTCCTCACTGAGCTCCTCCAAGTCTGCAGCACACCTGCAAGAGCTGCCCACAGGCAGTGGCTGACTTAAAGGTATTCTCCAAGCAAAACAATTCTATGATCCACAGATTGGTTGGAAGGGACCCTCCAAGGGCA
The DNA here is from genome assembly GCA_013399775.1 of Semnornis frantzii. NCBI lineage: Eukaryota > Metazoa > Chordata > Aves > Piciformes > Ramphastidae > Semnornis > Semnornis frantzii. Next base: position 31,849 of record VWYK01013555.1, read on the forward strand.
TCTTGGCCACCTCCCTGGAGGCAGCAGGGCCACCTCCAGCTGGAGCAGGCTGCCCAGGGCCACACTGAGCCTGATTCTGAATGTCTCCAGGGATGGAGCCTCAACTGGGCAGCCTGCTCCAGTGGCTCCCCACTGTGAGACCTGACAAATGAGTGCTGGACTCACCAAAGCCTCTCTAGAAACCAGGTTTGAGATGACCTCGAGTGAACAGCTCAAAGCTGGAGACACCTGGAAATTCTTCCTCTTGCCTCTGTTTCTCCATGGAAGCACAGAAGAAAGAGGCAGAACTTGGTTCTGGGCATGGTCTGGATGGATGCAGCCCAAGTGTCCCATCCCATAACAGTTATCTTCCACCTGAATTAGAAACTGGGGGGGGGGAAATCACCTTTAAAATCTCTTTTGACACTTTTTTGTGCTGGCAAAACCTTCTGCTCTCTCAAACAAGGTGGGGGGAGGAAAAAAGCCAAGAGAGAAATGTTCCCTCACTGTGTTTTTCTTCTTTTTTGGTCACTCCTTTGCCATCCTCTCCCCAGTCTGGAACAAGCCAAGGGAGAAAGGAGAGGAGGTGAGAACAGAGGCTGAGCTGCATCTCATCTGTTTCCATTTTGGTTTTCAAATCCAAACCCTCAGGTTCTCACTTGGAGGCTCTGCAGTATTTTTAGGAATGGTAGGAGAATGCAGTTCCATGAGCAGCAAAGGGGCTGGGGCTGCCTCAGCCCTAGCAGATGGAGCTCTTCCTCCACAGCCCACTGCTCTGGCTCCCAGGATGCTGCAGGCACAGGGCTTGGCTGAGGGTGCCCCAGGGGTCACAGGGTGCCAGGCTTGGCTGGGGGTGCCCCAGGGGTCACAGGGTGCCAGGTTTGGCTGAGGGTGCCCCAGGGGTCACAGGGTGCCAGGTTTGGCTGAGGGTGCCCCAGGGGTCACAAGGTGCCAGGCTTGGCTGGGGGTGCCCCAGGGGTCACAGGGTGCCAGGCTTGGCTGGGGGTGCCCCAGGGGTCACAGGGTGCCAGGCTTGGCTGGGGGTGCCCCAGGGGTCACAGGGTTCCAGGCTTGGCTGGGGGTGCCCCAGGGGGCACAGGGTGACTGGTTTGGCTNGCTGGGGGTGCCCCAGGGGTCACAGGGTGCCAGGCTTGGCTGGGGGTGCCCCAGGGGTCACAGGGTGCCAGGCTTGGCTGGGGGTGCCCCAGGGGTCACAGGGTGCCAGGCTTGGCTGGGGGTGCCCCAGGGGTCACAGGGTGCCAGGCTTGGCTGGGGGTGCCCCAGGGGTCACAGGGTGCCAGGCTTGGCTGGGGGTGCCCCAGGGGTCACAGGGTGCCAGGCTTGGCTGGGGGTGCCCCAGGGGTCACAGGGTGCCACAGCCAGCAATGGGACATCCTGCCTGGGACAGCCCAGTCTTGGGCTTGAGGCTTGGTGACAGAGAACTGATGGAATTGTCTGAGTTGGAAGAAACCTCCAAGGTCACCAAGTCCAACCATCAGCCCTGCACCACCAAGGCCACTAAATCACATCCCAAAGTGCCATGTTCACATGGGAACACCTCCAGGGCTGGGGGCTCCACCAGCTCCCTAACTCAGTTCAGAAGAGGAGCTGCCTGCCCTGCTGCTGCTGGGACCTGTCCTTTGCAGCCTGAAGGAGCCTGAACTCAGCCACCACACACCCCAGGCACCCTCCTGCCCCCCCACTGCTCCCCTATCAAACAGCAGGAGATCAGGTTGCTGGCAGAGCAGGAGGAGGCTGAGGTGGAAGTGTTTTGCTCACCCATGGCATGCAGAAGCCAGTCCTGTGGTGCAGAAGGGGGTGGCAGCTGCAGCCCCATGGCTGCTGCCTTCCTCAAACAGGCAGGGAAGAGCAGTTTGCAGTTGTTGTGGTGGAGATTCTCTGCCCAAGGGAGAAGTGTAGCACGAAGCAGCATTGCTGAGCTCAGTGCTGCCAGCTCCCAGGAGATTTCCTGATCTTTGTGGCTGCATCCTGCTGGCTGCCCTGGACTTATCAGTGCCTCCAGGTGAGAGGAGCCCTTCTCACTGCACAAACCCTCTGTGGTTAATAGCAGTTTATCAGCAACAGGAGAGGAGAGCTTGCTGCTGCTGCTGCTGCTGCTGCTGCTGCCTTATCTCCCCTCAGACTTTCAAGGCACCAATTCATTCTGCAAGGCAACAAGGAGACAGGGGCAGATGCCTTCAAGGTGAAAGAGACAGCAGGGAGCAGCCCAGCGCTGAAGGGAGCAGCCCAGGGCTGAAGGGAGCAGCCCCGTGCTGAAGGGAGCAGCCCTGCGCTGAAGGGAGCAGCTCAGGGCTGAAGGGAGCAGCCCTGCACTGAAGGGAGCAGCCCTGCGCTGAAGGGAGCAGCCCTGAGCTGAAGGGAGCAGCCC
>VWYK01013555.1:43621-60887 GCA_013399775.1 Semnornis frantzii
CGTTTCTGTCTTTCTCCAGCGAGTCAGTTCTGCCCCCAGGGCATCTGCTCCTTAGCCGCCCCCCCGCCGAGGCAGGCAGGGCCGTAGCCGGGGCAGGATGAACGGGACGGAAGGGATCAACTTCTACGTGCCTATGTCCAACAAGACCGGGGTGGTGCGGAGCCCCTTCGAGTACCCCCAGTACTACCTGGCCGAGCCCTGGAAATATCGCCTGGTCTGCTGCTACATCTTCTTCCTCATCTCCACGGGGCTGCCCATCAACCTCCTCACCCTGCTGGTCACCTTCAAGCACAAGAAGCTGCGGCAGCCTCTCAACTACATCCTGGTGAACCTGGCGGTGGCAGATCTCTTCATGGCCTGCTTCGGCTTCACCGTCACCTTCTACACCGCCTGGAACGGATACTTTGTCTTTGGCCCCGTGGGCTGCGCCGTCGAGGGCTTCTTCGCCACGCTGGGAGGTGAGAGCCGTGGGGTGGGAGCCTGGCTCCAGAGGCCAGGCCTGGGCTTGCCTCTCGAGTGCCTTAGCAGCCTGGGTCCGTCCCTCCGTCGCGTTCTCGGCTGCCCGCAGCGCCTGCAGCGTCCCTCCTGTGTGGGAGGGCATCTCGCTGTGGGGTGGCAGCTGGTGGCACGGGGCAGAGCTCACCATGCAGGGTGCTGCTTCCCTGCAGCTTCAGGCGGGGTTTGGAGATTCATGCAGGGTCTTGAGGCCAGGAGGTGCCCACCTCTTGACTAGCTGCAAGGAAGTGAACCCCAGGAGGAGAGCCTCGTTTGCAGGATCAATCCTGGAGTCATCTGGCCACAGTGGTCAGCGTGGGGCTCAGGAAGAGGCTGTGTGGCTGTCAGAGACCTGCTGGAGATGACCACACCAAGTCCTTGCAGCAAGACCAAAGAAGGCTCCTTTCTTTGGGAGAACCAGAGAGTGGTTGTGGTTGGAGAAGCCCTTCAAGATCATCAAGTCCAACCTTTGTCTAACTCAAGCAGAGTTAGAGTGCCAGAGGTGAAACCAGTTCATGCACAAGGGTCAAGCACTGGGAAAGGTTCAGAATGGGAAGAGAAACCCTCAGGAGAGAGATCCTGCAGAAGGGCTGCAAGCATGGAGGAGTCCAAGACAAGGAGAGGGATCACAGCTTACCTAGGGGCAGAAGGGAGGTGAAGCAGCTCTTAACCAGCAGAGCAGCACCATGGAGGAGGAGGAGGATGAGGATTCAGGGCTGCAGAGGCAGGGAACCAGGCCCAGGCAAGTCCTCCACTCTTGCCTCAGTTGCTCCCAGCGTGGGTGCCCTTGGGAGCTGCCTCCCTGTCTCAGACAGGAGAGCTACCAACGCTGTGCCCTGCAGCAAGCCCCTCTCTGGAAGGGGAAAATGCATCCTGCACCCACACGGCACCCAGAGGTGGATCTGCTACCTGCTGCTCCTTCAGAAGAGCCACAACCACCACAAGCACCCACGTGGGGTGGGATTTTGTTCCCTCCAGTGGGGCTGTTCCTGCAGTGATGCTGCAGTGGCGACAGCGCAAAAGCAGCAGAGTTGCATTTCCTGCCAGGCTGAAGGTTCTGACCCAGGCCGAGGTCAGGCTCGGGCTCAGAAGAGCCTCTGGGTCTGTAGCACTCCTGGTGAAGCCCTCTGGGCTTTCAGGCTGCATTTGTTACCCTTCCAACGCTTTGTAGCTAGGCAAGCCCCAGGAGGCTGCTGTTCAGAGGGAGGGAGGTTTGATGTGCAGCCGTGGCTGTGCCAGCAGCAGGTCTGCAGCGAATGCCAGCACAGGGTGTAGTTATCAGCAGCTTATCACAGCTGGGGGCAGTGGCAGGCTCACGGCACCGACTAAACGCTCCCAATCCCCTGAAGTTTAATTATCCCCCCACAAATCCATCTGCAGGCACTGCCACCCACACAGCCTCCCCCTGCACTGGGGGAAGGCTCATGAAATACACATCTAGAGGCATCAACAGGTTTGGGCACAGCTGGCAGCCTTGCTGGCAATCCTGTTTGTTCCCACCCAGGTGGAACTCACCCCTCTGATTTCTGCTTTACAAACCCTCCCCCCCACCAATGATCTCCAGCACCAGCAGAGGGGCCCTCAGCTCCCAGACCTCCTACACCTCATGGAACAGCATTGTGGAATGGTGGGGATGGCAACATCTACACCTCGCTGAGTAGGATCAGAAAGTGGCAGAGGTTGGAAGGAACCTCTGGAGGTCATCTAGGCCACCCCTGCTGCTGCATGCCCAGGAGCACGGCCAGGAGGGTGGTTAACCCTTGCTGATCCCCAGCTCCTCCATTCTCCCTGCTCCTCGCTGCAGCCACCAGCCCAGGAAGGGAGGACCAAGCCCAGAGGAGCTGTTACCACCACCCCTCCCTCTCTCTCTCCCTCCCCCAGGCCAGGTTGCCCTGTGGTCCCTGGTGGTCCTGGCCATCGAGCGCTACATTGTGGTCTGCAAGCCCATGGGCAACTTCCGCTTCTCGGCCTCCCACGCCATGATGGGCATCGCCTTCACCTGGGTCATGGCCTTCTCCTGTGCTGCTCCTCCCCTCTTTGGATGGTCCAGGTGAGTCCAAGGGTGCTGAGCAGCAGCCCCAGCTGCTGTGCAGAGGCCTGGTGAGGACAGAGATGAAAGGTGCTGGGTTCCAGCTGGGAACTGGGGAGGCAGAGCAGAACTGGGACCTTACGGTGCCCCCAGCAAGGGGAGCCACAGGCTCAGCTCCAAGCACCTCCGTGCTGCCCTGATGCTGTGCAGGAGCTGCAGCTTGGGCAGTCACTGCTCACCTGCCCCATGCTGAGCCCATTTCTCTCTGCAGAGCAGAAAGAGCCTTTGGGGGAACCAGACTGGTAGTGAGGCTGCTCCAGGCAGGCAGACCTGGCCCTCCTGGTGTGCTGCCACCCCAGCACTGCTCCTGGCAGTCCTGCAGCTTTCCCAAGCACCCTTGCCCCACTCTGTCCTGCTCCCAGCACCTCAGCATGTTTCAGCTCCCAACAAACAAATGCCCCTTGACAAAAGCAGAGGCCACCCTGCAGGCTGCCCACCCAGCTCCAGGCTAAGCCCTTGGCTGGCTCATGCACAGACCTGTGTTCCCTGGCCAGGAGCCAATGCAGCAGCCAAAGGGCACCCAAAGCACAGAGGAGGAGCTGAAGACGCTTTCTCCCTCACTGCAGCTCCAGCCCCTCCTGACACCCCACAGCAGAGCTGCCCTGTGGGGTCACTGCAGTCCTTGGGACTGTGCAGGAGGTGACTTTGGGGCAGAAATGTCTCTTTGCTGTCCACCTGCAACGTGGCACAGACAGGAGGGATCTCTGCAGCCCTGAACTGGGATCCTTGCCCAGTCCTTGGCTCCCAAGCAGACCTGAGCTATGTCCCTCCACCTACAGAGCCAGAGCAGGTGACTGCTGACAGGCAATAAACAGCTCCTGGGCCGTGGGAGGCACCGAGGGTGACAGCAAACTGATGCCACATGCCTGAGTGGGACATATCCCCACATGCTGCCGAGCAGGGGCTGGGTGCAGAGGAGGCACCAAGCAGGAGCTCACCCCAAAACCCAACCTGCCACCCCCACAGCCTTGGGGAGTTTGGTCCTCAGGCTGAGCCCTTCCTGCTGCCCCCGGGGAGGCTCCTGGTGAAGATGCTGCCCTTTGTCCCTGGCAGGTACATGCCCGAGGGGATGCAGTGCTCCTGTGGGCCTGACTACTACACCCACAACCCTGACTACCACAACGAGTCCTACGTCCTCTACATGTTTGTCATCCACTTCATCATCCCAGTCGTGGTCATTTTCTTCTCCTACGGCCGCCTCATCTGCAAAGTCCGAGAGGTAACCCTGGCAGGAGGCCTGGAGGGCTGAGGGGGACAGGGTGGGCAGCTCAGGCAGGTGTGGCCTGGGGGACAGAAAGCTGTGGGCTGATCCTTGGCACCCTCCCTGCCCGCAGGCAGCTGCCCAGCAGCAGGAATCAGCCACGACTCAGAAGGCAGAGAAGGAGGTGACTCGGATGGTGATCCTCATGGTGCTGGGCTTCATGCTGGCCTGGACCCCCTATGCTGTGGTGGCTTTCTGGATCTTCACCAACAAGGGAGCAGACTTCAGTGCCACGCTGATGGCCGTGCCAGCCTTCTTCTCCAAGAGCTCCTCCCTCTACAACCCAATCATCTACGTCCTCATGAACAAACAGGTGAGCCCTGCCCGGGCTGCAGCAGCAGACCTGGGCTCACCACAGGCACCTTGGCTGTGCCCAGAGGTGGTCGAGTCTCAGCCTGGGGGAGCAGCAAGCTCAGGGACTGCCGGGGACTGCCGGTCCTGCAGTGTGCCCCTGCTGGCCGCGGTGCCATCCCTCTCCCTGTCTCTCCTCAGTTCCGTAACTGCATGATCACCACAATCTGCTGTGGCAAGAACCCCTTTGGGGATGAAGATGTCTCCTCCACCGTGTCCCAGAGCAAGACCGAGGTCTCCTCTGTCTCCTCCAGCCAAGTATCACCTGCATAGACCATGGACACTTTGAACTGGGGTCACCCACCCAGCGTGGGCTGGAGACCAGCACCCAGGCACCCACAGTCTCATTCCATGCCAGCACTCCCTCCTGCACCAACACCACCCCCCCTCTCCCCACACCAGCACTTAGCTGCCATGTGCTGTGGTGGCCTCCCCTCTGTGTAACCTTCAGAGGTCCCTTCCAGCCCAAACCATTCCATCTGCAGACCCCTGTGCCCACTGCTGCAAACACCCTGAGACACTGCCACAGCCCCTCACAGTGGGGCCCAGGTCTGTTCCCCAGCTCCTTGGAGCTGCTCAGCTTTTGGGGGCTGTCCCCAAAGCACCAACCACCTCCTCTGGCTTTGTTCACACAGAGTTAAATCAGCAGCAGGCAGTGGAACCCCCGACCTGCACTATTCCCCTCCTTGCCCCCCTGGAGCAGGCTCCCTGCTAGGATCCCTCTTCCCTGGGGCTCAAGGGAGCGGTGCAGGAGCATCCAGCCCTCACTTCTCAAATTAGGAACAGCCAAGCAGCACTGCAGACACCCCAGAAGCAAGAATCCATGGCTGGAGCAATCCTGGCTGCCCCTGGCCAGCACCCAAGCCTGGGGCTGGCTGGAGCTGGCTGCTGGCACAGCCGCTGGCAGTCAGTGCCCTGTAGCGTCGCTAACTCAGTGCAAGGGATGGAGCTGTGAGCAGGCTGTGCCTCCAGCCTGCCTCTCTCTATCCCCCAGACAACACTGGAGATGTGGTTTTTTTCTCTCTTGGATCCTGTAAATATTTGCTCTCACACACTGAAGTCTCTCTCTCTCTCTTTCTCAGTTCGTTCTTTTCTCCCCCTCCTGGCTCCAAGGCAGAGAAATTTCCTTTCACCTCCACTCGGGCCAGATGCTGCCAAGCTGGGAGGGTGGGACTGGACCCCTGAGAGCTTTCCTGTACATATTTTATACACAAAGATCCTGGTGGCAGCACCAGGGCCTGGCCAGACAACAAGTAGGGATTAAAAAATGCAAAATAAACAGCAGCAGCACAGAGAAATAAATGCAAAGGCTCACAGCTTGTCCTTCCTCTTGGGCTGTGTTGAGAAGATCACAGAATTGGTTTGGTTGACAAAAGCCTTTAGGGTCATTCAGTCCAACATAAACCCAGCACCACCAGGGCCACTAAATGTCCCCAGGTGCCATCGCCACACACCTCCAGGGATGGAGACTCCCCCCCCTCCCTGGGCAGCCTCTGCCAGTCCCTGTCCACTCCTGCAGGAAAGAATTTTTTCCTTAGGGGATTGGAACTGGATGATCCTCCAGGTCCCTTCCAGCCCAATCCATGAAATGCCTGCACAGGTCCCAGCTGCAGCTTTGCTTCCTCCAAACCCACAGAAGCAGAGGAGGAGTGCAGCAGCCAAGCAGCCTGCACCCATCTTGCCCTCACCCATGCAACCTCTCAGCAGCAGAATTCATCTCCCCAGAGGGGTTGTGGCTCTGGTGCAGCTCAGCTTGTCCCAGCCCCTTCTGCCCAGAGGTGTGAAGCCACAGCCCTGCTGCAGCTGCCTGCCAGGCCATGCTGCCCTCCTCTTGCAAGTGCAAGGCTCTTAAAGATGTTCTCCATCGATCCAGCACTTATTTATATGCCAACAACAGCAGAAGATGTTTAGTTCAGTTATTAAATTGAGAGAGCTGACAAAAGCAATCAGAAGATAGATCACTTAACAGGAGATTAAGAGGGAAGCAGCAGGAGCCTGGATTCTGACCTGTGTTCCAGCCTCTTCTCTACACAGCTCTCTGTGGGCTTGCACTGCTCAAATGGACACGGAACAAACCCACCCAGATGTGTGCCCTGCCCTCAGGGCTTTGGCACTAATTGATTCTGCAACAGCTCAGCTCCAGGATTCCAAAGGTTTGACTGTGGGCTGCAGCAGAGGGGAATTTCCTGTCCAGGAACACCTCCTGGCAGATGAAAGCCCAGGACTGGATACAGGGAAGAGGCTGAGCTTGGTCCCACCAGCCTCAGTAAGAGCTTGGGCATCAGCTGCTCACCTTCCTAGGTGTGAGGAAGATGACCCAGCCTCTTCCTCAGCTCAGCCTGCAGTGTTTATAGAATCCCAGAACCACCTGGATTGCAAAAGACCTTTGAGATCATTGAGTCCAATCATCAACCCAACATCTCCACTGAGCAACGTCCCCAGGGGCCATGGCCACAGGTTTCTTGAACCCCTCCAGGGATGGGGACTCCACCAGCTCCCTGGGCAGCCTGTGCCAGTCCCTGACCACTCTTGCAGCAAAGGAATTTTCCTTCCTCTCCAAACCAACCCTCCCCTGGCACAGTTTCAGGCCAGTTGCCCTTACCCTGTCATTAGCTACCTGGAAGAAAAGACCAAGCCCCATCTCACCCCAACTTCCTTCGAGGGAGGTGTTTGTGGGTTGTTGTTTGTGTGCCCCAAAGGCTTGGACCTTGTGCCAAGCTGAGCTGGCTGAGGAGCAGTGCAGGATTTGGCCTGTTCCCATCCTGGAGGGCCAATGGCACAGGTGTCCCTCCTCACCTCCTCTGCTGGGCCCTTGGCACACTGCCCCTGGCACAGGTCAGTCCACGATCCAGGGTCTCAGGATCTGTTAAAGCAGACAATGAGAGCCTGATTTCAAGATCCCTTAACTGGTTTTCAGACAGCTAAGCTTTAATCACCCTCATTGTGATTCCCTTCCAATACAGCTCCTCGTGGTGCAAGGAAGGACATCCAGGGGCAATTATTGTGCTTTAAAGTTTGATGAACTCCAGCTGCAGATCAGCCCTGGGCTCAGCACAGCCACTTGGCATATCTGTGCCACAGCCATCTGCTGAGACACCCTGGGGCAGCAGCTACCCTTCACATGCCCTTGGACAGCCCTCACCTTCCCCAGGTGGGAAATCCCCACTGGAGGCCTCCAAACCCAGCCCCAAGGTCTTACCTCTGGACAAGTCAAATCCAATCATTCCTTGAGGAGTTTTCTTTCTGCTTCTCCAGGCACACTTTGGGATTTGGGCTCTCTCTGGCTGCCCTGAGAGGCTGTGGAGTCTCCTTCTCTGGAGAGCTGCAATCCTGGGCAGCCTGCTGCAGGTGGCTTTGCTTTAGCAGGGAGTTGGCTGATTATTCCACACGGGAATGGGCTCCCCGGGGAGGTGACTGAATCCCTGGAAGTGTTCAAAGCCACAGAAATGTGGTGCTGAGGGCTGTGGTTCAGCACCAGCCTCGGCACAGTTAGAGTGGTTAGAATGGTTAGATCTTAAAGGGCTTTTCCAAGCAAAACAATTCCCTGATTCCATGCTCTCCAGAGGTCCCTTCCAACCACCACCTTGCTGGAATTCTGGGATTTTCAGGCGCTGTTTGCCATCAGCAAGCATCACACAGAAGGCATCGGGGTGGGAAGGGACTCTCCAAGGTCATCTTGCCCAATCCCCCTGCAGCCAGCAGGGACATCCCCAACCAGGAGCAGGCTGCCCAGGGCCACAACAAGTCTGACCTTGAATGTTGCTACCACATCTCCGGGCAACCTGCTCCAGCGTTGCCAGACGGAGCAGCCACCGGCAGCGACCCCCCCCCACCCGCGGCCCGCCGGCGCTCAGCAGCCCCTGGCTGCTACCTCCTAAACTCAACAAGCAGTTGAGGGAAGCAGCCAGACTCAACCAGGCAGTGAAGACAGCTGGAAACTGGGGCCCGAAGGGCATTTCAGTGTCTAACTCTCATCCCTGCTGCAGCTCCTCCTCGCCCCAGCGCTGCTCCGGGAGGGCTGCGGTAATTGGCTCAATTCATTTCACATCAGTTATGGTTCATGCAAGCAGCAGTCGGGGGAAAGCAGCTTGGAGGTAATACCGACTGTAATTCGGAGGCATCCGCGGGGATGGGGAGGGGGAGCTCGGCAAAGAGCTGTCCGTGGGTCCTGCCCCGCAGCCGCCGGGCACGGACCGGGAACCTGCGCCCGATGGCAGCGACGAGGCTGCAGGGCTCAAAGCAGGGTCCCGGCCTGCTTCCATGCCATCAGCACTCGTCCTGCCCAGAGGCTGATCCCCTTCAGGGCTGGGACATCGCTTCCCGGCGTTTCTCCCGGGACGCATTCATCATACCGGAGCGCGGCCGCTGCCGCCGGGGTGTCCGAGGGTCTGGCTCTGCCCATTTGTCTCTGCCAAAGGGAAAAACATCTCCGTGTCCAGCCACGCTGCAAACAACAAGATTAAGATTGAACAACCTCCCCCGTTCCCTCTGTGCCATCACCCTCCCAGCGCTGGGGGTTCCACCCCGGCCCCTCTCTGGGGCACACAGACCCCAATGCCATGGGGCAGGAGCTGCCCCTCAGGGGAAGAGCTCTTGGGATTGCACCTTGGATGCCCTGTGCCGATACCAGGGAACATGCTGGGGGCACATTGCACAGCCCCAGCAGCTTCTCCTCCCGGGGCTGAGCCCCAGGCAGTGTTGGCAGCGCCGGGGAGGGTGGATGAGCAGCCAGGTTTGTACCACATCCCAATGTGGACATCCCCAGCCTGTGCAGAGGCTCCTTGGAATCCATCAGCGCTGCCTGTGTCACGTTAGCAGCAATAAAAAGATTCAAACTGCAATTCCTTACTTTTATGAACAAATGGCCCTGGCTGGATGATTCAGGCAGCATTCAATTTCCAGCAAGAAAGTGTCAGCAAAACCTCAGCCTCTCTCGTGTAGGTGGATAACTGCAAATAAAAGTGGGGAATTATTAGCACTTAATACTTGGTGGTTTTTTACTCCCTAGAGCTCTTCTCTGGTAGACACCAAACACTTCAGATAAGCTCCAGGCTTTGGGGGGGGGATGTACTTGCTGAGTGAGGATGCAGGAGCTGGAGTGGTGGATCTGGACATGGAGACCAACCTCATCCTCCTGGGCAGGCTTCTCCTCCAGCCTGTCCCACTCCAAACCCCATTCTCCAGCCTCTTCCCCACCTTCTTCATCCCTGCCCTCCCATTCACAGCTCACAGTCATCAACATGGAAGCCCCAGGTTCCCCCCCCCCAGCCCTGTGCTGACACAATCCTCCAGCCCCAAGAAAGGGTCCAGAGCATCTTCCTCCTAAACCTGAGGCTGTTTCTGGCCGTGAGTGGCCATGGAGGGACAGGCAGCAGCCTCCTCCAGACTCTTTCTCCTTTCTCAAGCCTGCCTGTATTTTTCTTGTTCATCAGACTGACAAATGGGCAGAAAACAGACTTCTGGCGATTCCCTGCACTGGCTGCCCACTCCTCCTCTCCTCTTGGCGATGACTGAGAGCTGGAGAAGCAGGAATAGCATATAAATTTCCTCCCTCCTTTAATAAATACCTCTATTACCTTGTGCTTTCTCTCAGCTCTCTCTCCAGCTGGCTGCTGCAGGCTCCTTCTCCCTCACTTGGTGGCTTGCTGCCCGCCAGCCAGACTTGATACACCCAAAATTCTCATTTTTATAGGGAATAAACAGCAGGACCCAGCCGGGTTGCCTGCCAAGGGTTGAGGGCAGCATTGCCGGCAGGGAGCCCCTCTGGGGTCTGGTCGCAGCTTTGCATCATCCCAAAGGGAGACAAATGAGTTAATTTCTTCGGGAAGGTGGAGTTGGGACTTGTCTGACTGCACGGCAGCAGCTCGTGTCCCCTCTCTGGACACCTTGTGCCGGTGCAGAGGAGGAGGAGGAAGGTTTCCTACAGTCCCTGGGTGCCGCAGTGCTGCAGGTGCAGCTGGGCTTGTCCCAGACAGCACCTCTGAGATTTAGTGCAGCGAGGGAACAAGCACAAACCATGCCTCAGACATCACTGAGACGGTGCAGGGGGAGCAGGAGGGTTTGGTGGCAGAGGGAAAGCTGTCAGAAGGCATTGGCACTGTGGGCAGCAGCAAAAGTGTCCTCCTGAGGCAGCTTCTTTCTGCTCAGGAGCAGAAGTGGTGCAGGTGGCTTCTGCTGGTACAGCACTGATGGCAGTGAAGGAAGTGCCACTGGGCTTTGGCTACCAGACCCTCCCTGGGAGCTGAGGGACCTTCCCAAATGGCTTGAGCATTGCAGGGGATGGCAGAGACCTTGCCCAAGCTGATCTGGAAGATGTGAGATACTGGGATGGGTTGCCCAGAGAAGCTGTGGATGCCTCTTGCCTGGAAGTGTATAAGCCCAGGCTGGGTAAGGCTCTGAGCAGCCTGCTGTGGTGGGAGGTGTCCCTGCCCCTGGCAGGGGGCTGGAGCTGGATGAGCTTTAAGGTCCCTTCCAGCCCAACCCATCCTGTGAGTCCATGACAAGGACACCCATCAGAGGTCAGACCCCAGCATCAGCAACAGCCCCTCAAGGGGGTCAGGGCACACCACCTCTGCACTGGGCATGTCCCCAGGCTTTATGCCAGTGGAGCTACTGCAGTCCCATCCAAGCCACCCAGCATCCCTGTGCCCATTTCCCTAGGGCACCATACCCAGCTGCAGCCCACGAGCTGCCCTCAGCCACCTTCACCCTCACCACTGCTGATGGTGCTTGGCAGAGCCTGGGGGGGAAAAAAACACACCTTAAAAAGGAGCCTTGGAGGAGGGCAGCCACTCAACTTCCCCCAGAGCCACTGCTTAGTGTGTCTCAGTCATTTCCTGGAGTCTATTTAACTTCTAAATTTAACAAGCTGCTAAACAAGTAGCAGCAGCAAATGGCAGTGCCCAGCTCCCAGCCTGCGAGTGGCATTTCGGGGCCAGGTCGCCATCAGCACGAGCAGAGGGAAATTTCTCAGGTGTCTGTTTGATTTATGGCTCTGGTTAATTCTCCAGGAGGGCTGCGAGCTGCCCTGAGTGCAGAAACCTCAGAGGGATAAATAATTTACCAGGTGGTTAAATATTCTTTAAGGTCTGGAGAACATCAGCGGGAGCAGAGATTTCAGGGATAACAGAAAACCACAAATTGAGCACAAGGAAAGGAAAAAAAAAAAAGAAAGAAAGGGGAGGATGGACCCAGCTGGGCACTGCCATCAGCTCAATGCTGAGGAAGCAGAAAGATGCAGCAGCAGAGCTGATGCCACAGGAGGGAGAGGATCAGGACATCAGGATGGAGAGGAGAAAACAAAATGTTCCCCTCCCTCTCCCTCAAGCCTCCCAGCACCGTTTCATGGGTTTGGGTTGGAAGGGACCTTGAAGATCATCTTAGCTCCAACCCCTTGCCCCGGGGGGACACCTCCCACTAGAACAAGCGCTCAGGACACTCAGGGTCCCATCCGGTCTGGCCTTGAAGGCTTGCAGGGAGGAGGCAGCCGCATCTCGGCATGCTTTGGGGCTCCAAAGCAGCAGGGCAGCCCCCGGGCTCGCTGGCAGCCCACGGAGGGCGCCTGCAGCAGCAACCCAGGGCACGCAGAAGCTCCCCCGTGGCACCAGGACCGTCTGCCGGGGAGCCTGGCAGAGATAGATGGCAGCAGAGCCTATTTCTTGCGCCGCCGGGACGCGACAGCCTGGTGCCTGCTCAGGCTGCAGCCAGCCGCGGGGACCACCGCTGCCGGCGGCTACCTGCGGACCGCTCAGCGCTGCCTCTCGCCAGCGGAGTTCCCCAGCGCAGCTCCTTCTCCCCGGGCTTCCCTCTTTAAGCAGTCTCAGAGCTCAGGACGGATCTGCCCGCTTAGGACGTGCCAAGCCAATTAGCCAGGCAGGTGCATTTAAAGCACCTCTGTGCCTGCTGCTCGGCTCCTTGCCTGCCTCTCCTCCCTCCCTCTCAGTCCTGGAACAGGAGAATGAGACATCTCTGGGTGCCCCCCTCCCCAGCAGCAGCCAAGCTGACACTGAATTCAAGGTGCCAGGGGACAGTGATGCCCCTCTGGGTGACCACACAGCATTTCTCTGCAGCCAGCCTGTCCTGCTCCCCTCCTGCCAGGCAGATCAGCAGCCACACTCCCTCGCCAGCTCTCCAAACCCTCCCCAGCCCTTTACTGGATTTCTCCACAGCACAACTGAGCAAGGCTTTAGGGAACAGGCTCCCCCCACAAAGGACCCCCGTGGGGTCCTGCCCTCATGAGGCCCACGCTGGTGGTGATGATGAGCAGGTCCATGCCCACTGGAGGCTGGCAAGGGGAACCCACACTCAGGTCCTGTCCCAGAAGCTTTATCATAGCTGCCCCTGATAAATGGGTAATGAATAATTCACTGTTGGCTTTTGCTTTATGAAGTATTCATTGCAGTGGAGCTGCCCAGGGTAATTAAGTGTCCTGCGAGCCCTGTGTAACACGACCCGGCCACAATCCATCTTCAACACTTCATTAGCAGCTCTCCACGCCGCGGCCATCAATTACAGGGCAGCAGATACACAAACAAAACCTTCCCCTCCCTGGGACACCCCTGGCCCCCAGGGGACTCGCTCATCACATCACCAGAGGAGGGCACGATGGGGATGCCAGGGCTGGTCCAGCACAGAGGAAGCACCACGGTGCTGGGGACAGGCCACACTGGCCCAGAACCAGGTTTGTTCTGGAGCTGGCTCCAGACAGTTGGTTTGTGCAAAGTGCTGAGCAGCCCCAGCACAGCAAGACCTGAGGAACTTACCAGTGCCAAAGTCTCTCTTCAGCTTCACCAGCTCCTGTCCCTAGCAGAAAGGCTCCAACCAACCCTTTATCAAGAGCAAAGCCCAAGGTGTGCCCCAGCTGCTGCCAATCCCCCCAAATGGTCCCAGGGTAGGCACAGCCCTCACCCTGCTGCCTCCCACCCCATCTGGGCTTTCCCTGCCTCCTGACACACCCCAGCAGCTTCTCTCCACCTGTTGCCTTTTTCCTGGAGGCAGGTGGAGGCTGCTGGGCTCTGGCAACTCCTCTGCTGCTTATTGCTGCTGACAATGCACATTCCCAGGATCCAGGCACTGCCCTTTCCCTCTACACCTGCTTGCTGCTGCCAGCCTGTCCCTGGTGCATCCACAACCTGGCTCCCTTCTCCTCACCTCATTGAGTTGCTGCCCTGGGCCCACCTGTGGCTGCCCTGTGCACAGCCCAGGCTGGAACCTCTGTGCACAGAAACCTCTGGGGGACAAATCAATATCAAGAACACAATCACCAGCTCAGATCCCTCCTCCTGGCAGCCTCCTGACTTTAGTTGGAATCTCAGGAAGCAGGAGCCTGGGTCAGGCACCCCTCTGCCTTTTTCTCTGACTTCATTAACCTTTGCTGTCTGTCTGTCCTCATCTCCCATGTCCCACCACAGAAGATGCTGTGGGGTGATGCAGGGAGAGGAGCTCAAAGCTGGGCTGGCTGCATGCTTCTAAGGAGCCCAAAAGGAGCTGGTGACCTGCCAGTGCCACCCTGGGCAGGACACACGAGGGACTGCCAGCCAACCAGGATGGGCAGCCAGCCACCAGCACCTGGCTGGTTTGGGTTCAGGATTTGCTCTTCCCCAGCACTTGGGCAAGCTCCTGCTGCTGCTGCTGGGCTGCAGCAGAGGGGCTCTGGGGGGCTGTGGGGGCTGTCTCGCCTCCGCCGGCGGCGCTGCAGATGGCCTGGCATATGGGCAGCCTCCCCTCGTGCTCGCACCTCGTAAGCAGATTCTGTCAGGTTTAAAGAGGAAAAGCTTAATTAAGCAGTTGTGTCTGTACAATTATGGCCTTAATTATCTCTGTGCTTCGCTTCTTTGTTGTTCTGTGTGTGCAAGAAGTTTGGTAACAAGCAGGAGCTCCCCGGAGCAGGAGCTCTGCTGTCTCCTTCTGCTCTCTCCCTGCTCCCTTGTTTCAGGGATGCTTCTCTGGACTGAGAGAGCCTTGGCTGGGCAGAACCCCATGAACCCTGAAGCCTCCTGGGGTTGGCTTTCGCTGTCCCCAGCTCCCATTTCACTAAACCCAAAGCAGGTTTCCAGAAGTGCTGTCTGCAAAGTGTGACTCGAGCTGGTACCAAGAGCCAGGAGGCCTCCCCTCAGCCTCCTCTTCTCCAGGCTGCACAACCCCAGCTCCCTCAGCTGCTCCTCTCCAGACCCTCCACCAGCTTCATGGCTGGACAAGCTCCAGCCCCTCAATGTCCTTCTTGTAGTGAGGAGCCCAAAACTGCACTCAGGATTCGAGCTGCTCAGCCTTTGTGTTCCCAGCCCCTGCTGCAGGTCTCACTTTGCAGTTCTCCCCCACCCCAGATCGTTTCTGTTGCTCCCTCTGGGCTCATTCCCAGCATTTGACATCGTTCAGCTGCATGAAGATTTATTTTCCCTTCCTGGCCTGCTGGAAGGCTGGGAAAAGGAGGAATTGCTGCTGTGTTTTAAGGCACCTGGTTTGAAGGCAGAGCTGAGGATGTAACAACAGGTTAAAGATCCTGCTGATTGCTGGGTCCAGTTCTGATTCCAAAGCAGCTATGGGCTTGGGAATTAAGGGTGAAGAAGGTAAATAAAAATGAGCTGGTGCTGGTGTAAATAAGGGCAGGTAGTCAGAGCAGGCTTGTGGGGTTTGACACACACCCAGCAAGAGCAGCCAGGGCTTGGCCTTGGCTTTAATAAAACCTCCATAAAGGTAGCAAAACTTCCAGGAGTTAGAAACAATCAAACCAAGCTCAGTTCCAACCCTTCCTCAGGATGCTTCTGACTCTTTGGGGCTCCTCACATGAACCAGATTCTCCATTGCAACTGCAGCCACCTGCTGCTGCTGCCTCCTGTCCTCCAGCTCTGCAGCTAGATCCAAACCCTGCCTGGGAGTGAGGAGGTGCTATGGGGGCATTGGGGTGTCAGAGAAGAGGTTGGTTTGGAAGGGACCTCAAAGATTACCCAGTTCCAACCTCCTGCCATGGGCAGGGACAGTGACAGAGGCCAGATGCTGCCAGCGCTGATGAGCAGAGCCTGGGGACCTGGGTGAGCAGAGCCTTGATGTTGGCAAAGAGAAGATTAGGAGACAAGAGGATCACAGCCTGTAATTAAACACCCAGGGAGGAGGTCTGTGATGCTGGAGGAGGCTTTCATCCAGCAGCCAGAGCTCGCTCCCCAGGGGTGCAGAGGAGGCAGTGGTGTTTGGAGGCTTTCGCTGCTGCCTCGCCCCAGCCTGGCTCTGCTTATGAGGTGCACTGGGAAGAGGCTCTGCACCAGTCCAGCAGCATCAGCGTTGGGATCAACACAGCAGTGAGGTGAGTGAGAAGCTGGATGTGAGTAGGCAATGTGAGCTCATGGCCAGAGCCAGCCCTGTCCTGGGCTGAGTCCTACAGTGTGGGCAGCAGGGCAGGATTCTGCCCCTCTGCTGAGACCCCCACCCCTGCAGTGCTGGGGTCAGCTCTGGAGTCCTCAGCACAAGAAGCACATGGAACTGTTAGAGAAGGTCCAGAGAAATCCACAAAGATGCTCCAAGGGCTGGGAGTCCTCTGCTGTGAGGCCAGGCTGAGAGTTGTTCAGCCTGGAGAAGAGAGGGCCCCAGGGAGACCTTCTGGTGTCCTCTCAGTGCTTGAGGGGGCAGTCAGGAAGCTGGGCACAGAGTTTTTCTCAGGGCTTGTGCCAGGACAAGGAGGAATGATTTGAACTGAGAGAGGCAGATTCAGGGTGGAGAGAAGGGAGAAATGTTTGGCACTGAGGGTAGGCAGAGCCTGGCCCAGGCTGCCCAGAGAGGTGGGAGCTGCCCCATGGTTGGCACCACTGCAGCTCAGGCTGTTTGGGGCTGGCAGCTGCAGAGGGTAGCAAAACCTTGTGGCCACTGGAGCTGTGGCTAAAGGCATTGGAGAGATCAGAGAGGGCTGCTGCTGGCTGCTGCTTGGGTTGTGGCTTTTGCAGCAGGAGGTGCAGAGGCCTTGGGGCTCAGCACTGCTGGCAGAGCCCAGGAAGGTCTCCAAGCTGACAGCCATGAGAGGCTGATTGAGAGTGGGGAGAAGGGAGAAATGTTTGGCAGTGAGGGTGGGCAGAGCTTGGCCCAGGCTGCCCAGAGAGCTGGGAGCTGCCCCATGGCTGGCACCACTGCAGCTCAGGCTGTTTGGGGCTGGGAGTAGCCTGCTCTGGCTGCAGCTGTCCCTGCTGAGTGCAGGGCATTGGACCTGAGCTTGAAAGTTCCCTTCCCACCCAGAGCAGTCTGAGGTTCTGTGGTACCTACTGCTGCTACCCAGCCCTCAGCATCACCATCCTCACCTCGGGGCCGCAGGAGCACAGGCTGGAGAAACACATCCCAAAGCCTCATTCCCTAGGATGAGAAGGAGCTGAATCCGGGGACAGCAGGCCTTGGGTGGCTCTGCTGTCTCTGTTTGCCTTCAGGGCTTGCTGCCGACCTGCCGCAGACATCTCTGCTCCCCGTGGCCGAGCAGGCAGCAGCGATTGGAGGCAGCAGCGATTGGAGGCAGCAGCGAGCGGCAAACGCAGTATTTTAGAGCCCTGCCCAGCGCTGCAATCTCGGGCACTATTAATAACACTCGTGAGGAGTTGTTCTTGAACAGATATGATTTTTATCTTGACGGCGTCTCCTTAAATCATTTTTATCCCCAGCAAGTTTGCAAGCAGAGGGTTTTCTGTGCTCCGTTTGTCTTGCCCAACAGCCGCCGCCCCCTGCCTGCTGCCGGCTCCCTCTAAGCCTTCCCCGCGGGGCTGCTCTCAAGCCTTGGCTCTGGGCTGGTTCCCGATTTGTGATGCTCCTTTCCCCTCCCTCGCCCTGCCCCACAACCTCCCTTTGCTCTGGGATGGAGAATGAGTGATCAACAGCTGAGCTTGAAGCCGTGGCAGCAGCTCTGGCTGTCCCCAGCAGTGTCCTCGGTGTGACAGATGGACAAAGGCAGGCAAAAACCTTAGGGCAGGGAAGGCAGAGCTGGGCAGCAGGAGAGGCAGCAGTGGGGGAGGCATTGCTGCTGTCACATCCATCACTCACTTGGAAGTCAAGACCTTTTGGGAGGAGAACAGCAGAGAAAGGAGAAGATCATAGAATGGGAAGGT
>VWYK01013563.1:0-10722 GCA_013399775.1 Semnornis frantzii
CAGGGTTATGTTTCTGACCTTCTACAGAGGCTTCCAAAAATAGGGGACCAGCAGAGGGATGGCACCATGCACCCACAGAACACAAGCAGCTCTTTCTGCTTTGCTCCAGGGATGCAAAAAATTTCAGCTTTTGTTTTTAAATGCTTTTTCACTCTTTCTGTTAGAAAATGACACTAAAAGTACCAACTAATGAAAGCCAAGTTCTGGGGGGGTTTTTTCCCTCTTTTTGCCAAAAAACATCATCTCCTTTTCTCTTCTAAAGAAACAATGTTAACATGCTTCCACAAACACTGAGGAATGAAATTTGGAGCTGTCAACTAAAAGACCCTTATTTTTAAGTGATTGCTTTCTCAAGGTACACACATTTTTTTATATACATGACAATTAAAATCTATCTGCATTCATGGAATATGCAAGTGAAGTGACTGGTACACCACAGACATTTTTCCCACACTTAGAGAGTGAACACCTACAGAGCAAGGACAGGACAAAATGAACTAATATTAAATATAAAAACTTGCATGCTATCCCCTCTTCTACAGGAGATAAGTAGGAGTACAGACAAGCTGCTCATTTTTAAGATTACTTTGGCCCCACCCAACTTGCTTTGAGTTGTCAATGAAGAGACTGAAGGGCACTGTACATTTGGTTTCTTTCTAAAAAGCACAAGGGAAACCACACAATTCCCTGTTACCACTCTTGAAAAGCAAAAGCCTTTCACAAGGAGTGCTACCCAAAACATGGGCTCACAAAGTTCTTCCATGTTTAGCTTTGGGAATGAAAGGCCATGTCACAAAGTCTTTGGCAGTACATTTTCCATTCATCACACATTCTGCTTTACCACGTTTGTTTTCACTCCCACAATATGCTTCTTGCTAAGACACAATATATTTCAGAGGGAAATATTGTTTTAATTGTTAGGAATTTCATACCCTCTGCAGGTGTGAGAGGCTCCACTGACCATTCTCCAAGTGGTGTACATTTCAGTTGTAAAACACCACTGATTATCTAGGCACAAATTACATTTTTCTATTTCTTTTTTTTTTTTTTTAAGCCAACTCCTGCAGGGTTTTATGTAGCACTACCATTTCTGACATCTTGTGAATGCATAAATTACTCAAACACCTCCCTCCCCTCCTTTTTTTTTTAAGAGCCTCATTGTAAACTGTGGTTGTGTTTTACCTGAGAGACTTGCACAATAAAGCTATAAACAGTGCTGAAATCATCCCCATTGCATACAGGCTTGACACAACAGATGAGCTACCTAAAGGAAGCCTTGCCTGGAAATAGGAAGGCATATTCCTATCCCAAATGTGAGCACATTTTTACCCCAGTGCCTTCCAGGAAACTTCTAACATTCAATCTATATCACAGTGTTGGATTTCCCTGCAGAGGCACACACCAATCTGCAGGTGATAAACTAATCATCTATTCCTCTTGGCAAAACAATTTGCTGCATTTGCCTGAGACATGCTGAGCATTGGGGTCATTCCTAATCTCAATCTGTTATGCAGATCTGGAAAGCATTGCTACCAAGAAGTTGCATATAAACACCAGGATGTGCAAAGGCATTTTAAGGTGGTGAAAAAAATTAGAAGCAAATTCAATTAAATTAATTTTCTGTCTAAAATAAATCTGAGCAGAAAATACCAGGACATACATGAATGCAGCTTGAGAAAAACTTTAATCCAAGCAGAAGCTAAATCTCCCAAAGGTTTTCTTTGTGAGAAGTCACAGTGTGCATGAGGTCACTTTATATGTGCATTACCTCCACAAGCCAGTGAAGTTCTTGGCCTTGGTACCCTGAGGACAAAAGCAATCCAGGTGACAGCAGCTCACAAAGACCGTAGTCTTGTGTGTGGACAATGTCATGTTATGAATTAGATCATATTTTTAGATGAGCAATCAACTATAACCTTCTACAAACAAAGCAGCCATACCACCCTGTCTCCTGACAGGCTGGGAGATACTTCCTGTCAGACTGCACAGCTCCTCTGACAGTGTTTGATGGGAAGATGCACTCAAGAGCAGACAAATTACTAACAGTTTATTGGTGTTACTGGTCCTCCCTGACAGGACTCACTGATGGTCTTCACTAGAAGAAGTTGCACAGGTTTAATTATGTGTGTAGAGTTAACAGCAGCACAGGTTCTATTTACCTGTAGGAATGACTGCACCAGCAAAAGTCCCCCCAAGGTCAGTGCAATAAGCTGGGTTTCCATCACCATCTTATGCTTCCAGAGAATTTCACCAGCTTGTGTCTTCCCATTACAGTGTTAAAAAACCCCAGTTGCCAGTAATGACATTGTTTAAATGACATTGTTTTAAACAAAGTATCACTCCTTTTGCATCAATGGGTGCAGCACATAAGAAAATATTGCAAAGACATCTTCTGGGTCCAGACTGCATCTAAGTCTTTCAGTTTGTCTTCCAGGTCTCCTCAAACCCTTCAGCAACAACCACACTGGGCCAAAGCCTGCCCCAGCCACATAAGCAGCTCATTGGTCCTGGGGCAGGGGGACCTCGCAAGCTGCAAACCATCACAAGCTGTCAGCAGCCTCAGCAAATCTCACGGACATCTGTGGCTTATCAAGCCAGCAGCATTTTTCCTATATTAATCTCTGCTAGGCCTGCCCCAGCTTCCATTTCAAAAGACTTGGCATGATATCTTCAAGAAAAAAAAATTAAAAATTGCTCGATTTCTTCAGATGCAGCTGGTTGGGAGGAGGGCCTTTGAAATCTGAGCATGTCACAGAGATGTCGACATGCTCATTGCAAACAGCTTGCAGCACAGGGGACACCACTAATGACTGCAAAAGGCTGCCCCTTGGGGAAGCCCTCCTCTTCCTTTGGGGTAGTTTAGGGAGTCCTTTAGGTACCTGTTGTGTGTGGGGGCTCATCCAGATACAGTACACTCCTGCTGTCTCCAGCTATGTTGGTGCACATGTTCTCCAGCCCTGGCATTGGAGGTGCTAGCCCAAGTAAGGCAACAGTTTTCACTGCTAATGAGATGAAAGCTCAGGAAACTGCTACACCACACTTGACATGTCCACTTTGTACTCCTAATCCCACTGGTCATCCCCCTTCCCATGCCACTGCCCATGACATGGTCCCCATGCCCCTGGCTGTCCCCTGATGCTCAGGGACATCCCAGACTCTGCAAGCAGGCTCTTGAAGGCATGCCTCTTCCTTCACTGCCCTGGAGATGTTCCTGTCATCATTACATGTCAGCTCGTGTTACACCATGCTTTACAATGCAAAAAACCTCCACTGCACCACTCTCACTAGAGACTAGAATTCATCTTCAGTCAACAGAAATCAATAGAGGTTAAATTTCAGTTGGCACCAGACAGCATCAACCTGACCTGCCTGGTGAAGTCCACAGACTTTTCCCAGTTTCATGAAGTTACTTCATGAAGCATTGCTTTACAGACTACTAAGTCTTACCTTTTTCCTGCCTTTTAAAAAATAATAACCTGAAGGTTCTCTTATGGTCTTTTCAATAAAATCTAATAAGCAGGAATTAATCTTTAGCTAATATTTGCACAGCCAGGAAATACTAATGCAACCTTATACACACAACAGTCTGTCTGCCAGTGTCTCAGTTTACCTGGCACCTTTCAATGTCCCTGTTTTGTGCAGGTAGGGCAGGTAGGTTACCATCCTTACACTTCTAAAAGCACAGGAGGAGGGATGGCTGTGAGCCACACAGACCAAAAAAAGAAAAAGACTAATGGTGTTTATAGTTACAGGCAGACTTGAGCTCCAGCTGTCTCGAAACAGAGTGACATAAGACACGTAAGTTAGCTGTATTTCACAAGAGGATATCCATATGCTTTCATATCACATTAAAAATGTCAAAATACCCTTCTGTCTAGAGCATGCCTGCCATGAAAGGGTCAGTGTGGCAGTTTCAATGGTGAGCATGTGGTGCCTATCACCAGGCCAACTCATCTTTTCCATGAGCGCCTCGAACTGAATTATCAACTTGGATATTCTTCCCTTTACAGAAAAGCACTGAGTTTAAAAGCAGAAAGCTTCACATAGCATATGTGTGTGTGCATAATTTTATGTTTATACACACAAAAGAATGAACTACTTAATCTGAATCAAAATGCATTTTCAAAAGTAGCCCAAACTTTAGATCAATCCATAGCACACATCATCTTCTCTAGTCAAGAAAATGTTGACAAATTACTAACTAATTGCTCTAGAAATTCAGCTAAGCAAGTGCACTGTTTGTATGTATACGAAAGGAACTGGTAAATCAGTTTCCTCTGCATACATTCAGGCAAGATTTATTGCATTGTGGGTTACTCACACTGAAGTAGCTTGGAAACAGCTTTCAGTATTACTGAATGTCCACTGGCTCCATGAATGGGACACCAAGATGCTCAGGTCTTCATACAGGCAGGAAGAATTGTGACTAAAGTGGACTAAATTAAGATGTCTTTTTATATAAAACTTTTCAGCTGAATCATCATAGTCCTGAAGTAGCTGAACATTTATAGATCACTTAGTGCCTCGAGGCGGGGCTGTAGTGAGGAAAGTTTAGAGTCTCAACAACTTTGACATTGGAATTTATTACATTTAGAGACCAGGAATGCAATAAAATGGGGTTTACAAAAAGGACTGCCAGAAACAACCATCCCATATCTCAGGGGAATTTGGGGCCAAGCTTAACACACTAGCAGTCAGGAAAACACAACTCTGCACCAATTATCTAAAAATTAAGTAGAAAACAAAACGAATCTCCCTTCTAGCCACATTTCTGTAAAAATTAGATTTTGATGTAACTAATGTGATTTGCACTCAAAAAGAAAATAAACTTCAACTCCATCCACTGAGTTTCCAGCATGTTCTCTGGGTGACATTGCCAAAGCAGAGGAAAACCTTAGGTCACTAGGCTGACCATCTCTAGGACCATGCACTCTTCTCCAAATGCCATAATGCAAAACCAAGTGTTTAAATTTGATGATAATTCTTACATTCCATTTTCAGTCACAGGGGAAAAAAAAAGAGGGGGTGGGGGGATAAGAAGAAAAATAATAGTGTTTCTAAATTAAAGACTTTCTCCTCTCACCAACATGGGCAGTTCCTCACTGATAACCATCAACAGCCAGTCTATTGCTAAGAGACAGGAAAGGATGACACCAAAATTAGTACAGTTCTGTTAACACAAACACAAAGCTCAACCATAATTAGCTCTTTACTCTTAACTTTTGTCTTTCTCTGAGCTACTGTAAATATTTCTGGAGTTATGGGCACCCATATCTCCATGTTCAGACTGCCAGTCGATATAAATTGACATGACACCACAAAGGTCACCTTTAAAATTCCAGGACCAAAACCATGAACCATTGATTGTTTCTTGCTGCATTTGTCTCCAAAGGAAGTTGTCAAGGAACATGTAGTTTCACATTTAAGGCAAAGTGAAATGCAACTCCACAGGAAGACACCCAACTGCACTTAACTAACAGAAAGTTTTATACGTTTCATCTCATCTTGAGACACTGGAACAGGTTGCCCAGGGAGGTTGTGGCTGCTCCCTCCCTGGAGGTGTTCAAGGCCAGGTTGGAGGAGGCCTTGAGTGACCTGTGCTAGTGGGAGGGGTGAAACTGGATGATCTTTGAGGTCCCTTCCAACCTTCCCAGTCTATGATTCTATGATCTTGACCTATTTTTGTATCTCAAGTTCTTCTGGTCTGCTAGAGACTAGACTGCTGCGTTTTCCACTGTCCATGCATGTCCAGCCATAGTGATCCATAGCTGTTTGTCATGACTGGAGCCATGTTTAGTTCTTACATTAAATAGTCTTACCCATACAAAAAAAATAAAAGGGAATACTGCTTGGCTCACTCCTGTTGCAATAAGGTTTTGTGTATGTGTATTACCTGGCTTTGCCTGACACCAGCTAAACCATAAAATGAAATATATTTCATTTACATCTCATCTGTTCTAAAATTTGGCTTTAGGTCATGTTTTGCTATTTCTGAATGTTGTTCATAATAACTTTTCTGAACAAATCCATGGAGTTGTTAAGTTGTTCAGATCATGCTTTGGATTGACTGGTAACAGTTCTGGGCTTAATGCAAGTGTCTGCTGTTGTAGCAGTAACCTGCAGCACTTCTCATTATATTCTCAACCTGGGGCACTCTCAGTGCTTGGGAGTGTTTTACTGAGTCATTGCTGTAAGGCTGTCACCAAGCAATTACTCCTATACGAGATTAATAGTTTCACATTTTCTTTAATTGTTCCAGGCCCTTTAAAATCTCTTTACTATTCTTATCAGTCTCAAGTCTATAATTCTTCTGTCTGCTTCTACTTTTTGTGTCTCCTATGCGTCCCATCTATTTTTATGAAAGCTTTTCATTAATTAAAAACAGTTAAGGAAGAGCAGTTTTATTGTTAGCTGTTCCCCCACCCCAAAAATTTCTCTTTACTCATTTAACACTGCAATATACTGGATATGTACAACACCACCAGGAACAGTGTGGGTCAACTTCAAAGCAGGCTCCTGTTGACGTACTAATTCCCTATCACCTCAGAGATTTCATGTGCCAATTTCTTCAATAATTGGGCTCTGCTAGAAAAGAGGTGAAATTATTATTTTAATATTACCCTTCCTTTTATCTTTGTAAAAGAGCATTTATTTTGGCACTATCAAGACAAACCTTAATAAACTGACTGGCAAACAGTGTGTTTAGCCATGAAAATGATACCCGAGCAGGGATTATAATGTAAGCAGTAAGAGGGAACAGAGAGATTTAGGAAAGGATGTGATTTATAATGACTTTAAGGAGGATAAGCTTCTACATCTGTGATAGCTTGATTCCATAATATTTTAATTGATTATCAGAGCTAACAGGTTTATTTTTTCATCTGAATAAAAGCTGTTCTACTTTAGCTTTCGTTTGCATTTATTTTACAGCCTATATTAGCGTGGATATATTTTTGTCAATTTTGGCTCCACCATGTTGTACTCATTCCATGGGCTTAGAAGCCTAAATTAGCTGGGGCTGAGGGAGGGAGCAGGGAAAGCCTGTGGTTACACCTGTTGCCTCACACAGTGGTGGAGGAGTTTTTCAAGATTTTAGACCAAAACCAATGTCACTCTGCACTGACTCACCCTCCTTTTCTTTGCTGTCTGCTGGCAGGTCCCCCAGCAATTACTGCTCTCTCTTTCAGGTCAGTGTTCAGCCCTGCTGACAAATTCACTGAAAAAACCCACTACAAAAGCAAACAATCCCCACATTCCCCCTGTGATTTGGGGAGGCAACTGAAGCCACCCAATGTTCAATTTTTGCACCCCAATGAAGACTGGTCACTCACCCTCCACACCTGTTTGTGAAACGAGGTAGTGTTTGTTGTTATTTATTCCTCTCTACACTAATCATCCTCTCACCAACTCAAAATTCAGGGAAGACTTTAAGTCCTGGTAAGAATGGGCAGAAACACACAGTACTGCTGGGACTGGGCTGCTCTCAAACAAGTGTCCTTAACTCAAGTTTGTGAAAAAGATGAGATCTGGAAATATTTTCATGAAACTTCTATTATTTAAATCTGTATCATTGGCTATTTACAAACAGGGTGGTGGTGTGAGAAGGGAAGTACAACCTGAGCTGTACCTTCTTCCCTTAGTGACTTGAACGAGTTTGTACTTCTACATTATGAACAGTGGCACCTGAGGTTCATATCTGCACCCTGCTTTTTATTCAGCACAAGGTCAGCCCCACAGCAATATCTAAGGCAAGTGACTAACAGATGCCATCTGAGTTTCACCCCAAAAGTGCCTTTTTCTCTCCACTGACCACAAGGTAGCATAGATAAAGTTTGTAGGTATCCAGCAATATGAATGCCATGCTATATCCCCTAAGTCAATTAAAAAGCTTAAGAATTCACAATTTTTAAATTAAAATAATCCAAATAAAGTCTAGAATTAAAGACTTTTTTTCCCAGCTGCACATTTCCCCAGGCTCTGTCATTGCTCCATGAGATAAAGCAATGACAAGGAGCAACTACTGAATACGGCCAGAGGGCTGCTCAGCTCCAGCCTCTGCCTGGCAGATCAGCAACACGAACATCAGGCACCTGTTTCTGAGGCTTATGAGGAAATTTGCAGCTTTTGTACATCCCCCCAAGCTCATTCAGCGTATGAGGATGGAGGCAGGACGCTGGGACAGTTACGGTTGAACTCGATGATCTTAAAGGTCTTTTCCAATCTAAATGATACTAAGATTCTACAAAGTTGTGCAGTTTCTGAAGCTACCAGCCAGGACATGATAAAACAGGTCCTGGGGCAGCTCCTGGGAACTGAGTGGTAAGGGGGCAGACTCAGGCAGAAGCTCAGTGCCTTTAAATAAAAATAGTAAAAGAAACTGTTTACATATTGTCTGGCACTCAACTAACAGCTGATACCTATCAGCAATGGCTTTTACATCTGAACTTCAATGACATTTATTAGACCTGATATTTAAGAGCTCTTTTTCAAAAAAATAACTATTCATAGCATTGCCTTTACATGAAAATGAGGTCATATTAGGTTATTTCTGTGCATTTGCTACTCGGCTTTTCCAACCAAGACTTCTGTAACTTTTTTGATTCTCTTATAAGTATTCAGAAACTTTTCATCATGGTTATTCAACAGAAAACTCTAAAACCAGAACTTTAAAAAAAACCCCTAAATCTATTTCATTTGATTCATGGAACTATGTGAGTGTGGGCTCATTTGAGGGAGAAAAAAACCACTACAACAACAACAAAAATCCAGGTCTACACACAGCTGCTGAAGTGTTTGCAAGCAGTGAGCAACCCAGATATACTAAATAAATGAGTAAAATACAGGTTCAGGTTAGGAGGGTTCCAATTTCCATGGCAAAAGCAAGAAAAGCTTGCCATATCTAAGTCCCCAGATTATTTCAGTGACGCTTGGAAAGCAGACATTGAGCGACTTGCAGAGCACCTTGCTTCTGGCCGCAAGGCAGACCTGTGCTTTCAGCGTGCTGCAGTGCCAGTTTTACCTTTCAACACTTGATGGAGCAGTTTCCCTGGATTTCTGCCTTGCCTGGGTCCCACTCCGGTCTACCTTCATGCTACCTCGATTCATAAGGAATGTTTCCTACCAGCTTACTCCCTTGGTCCTATTAATGAAACGAACCCAGATTGAGAACCTGGTGGAAAAGCATGCTACTGAGTGTAACCTTACACTAAAAGGAAAAGCAGGAGCTTAGCATTCAATTCCTTGCTAATTTTTAAAACTGCAAAATTCTTCTGTTGTTTAATTGGAGGCATTAAATTAGATTCTGAGCTGGGGCAGTGGCTGTGAAGAATAAGCCTTAGGGCTCTGTTCTGGAACACCTTCCAGAGAAAAAAGTGGATGGCAGGTCAGTAGTGTCAGGTACAGCCAGTATCTTCCAAAGGAGACTGAAGTACCTGAAGGGGACCTACAAGAAAGCTGGGGAGGGACTTTTTTACAAGGGTTTGTAGTGATAGTATGAGAGGGAGTAGATTTAAGCTAGAAGAGGGTAGGCTGGATATTAGAAAGAAATTCTTTACAGTGAAGGGGGTGGGACACAAACAGGTTGCTTAGGGAGGTTGTGGATGCCCCTTCTCTGGAGGTGTTCAAGGCCATGTTAGAGCCTTGAGCAGCCTGGTCTTAGTCATAGATGTCCCTGCCTATGGCAGGGAGTTTTGAACTATCTGATCTTTAAGGTCCCTTCCAACCCAAACCAGTCCATTGTAAGATTCTGTGAAGTTTTCTCTTGAGTATAAGAACAGAGTTCAGCATGAGTTTCCCTACTTGCCTTTAATACTGTCAAAAATGTGAATCTCTCTCTATAAAGCAAACTGTGTAGGAAAGAAGAAAATGAACCAAATGCATGTAGATAGCTACAGAACTGGACCAAACTGATTGCATCTCAGGAAAAAGAGATTTCATGTTTCTTATTAAATATGGTCTCCATTTTTATATAGATATACAGCTACAAGCTAAAATAGAAATAAGGATACATGATGTTGTTCTGAAGGCTTAAAAAAAATCCACTGTAATCAATATACTGGCAAACTGCAACTTTAGCAGCAGCAGTTTGGCATCTGGCTTGCTTCCTAATCCTTTAATCTTGTCTGTTACAACCAGGCCAATATTGCCAGCAAATGCCATGCCATAAAAGGTGAGTATTCTCACATACTTTCCTATGCTTTGCATATTAGAGCTTAAATCTACTCATCACCGAACTTCCTGAATGATAATGGGATTTGGGCAGACAGTCAAGATTTCTTGGTGACACTTGTGAACTGTAGGTTTTGGCTGAGAAGCAACCCTTTAAGCATATCAAGAATTAAAGTTCCTTCTCTTTTCTGTTTGCAAATTTTATCAATCTCACTTGGTGAAAAGTGATTCTTAGTTTTTAATGTGAGGCTTTGTACAGCACCAGTGGTAACTGCTAACAGAGCTGATGCCACAGGTGACCCCCAGCTTTCAGCCAAGCAATCCAAAAACTAGGAGACTGACATTGAAGATTTCTGACTGCTTGTCTGGATCTATTTTAAAGAAAGCTGCTGTAAGTTTCTTGTAGTCTTGCACTGCAAGGTATCAATTACATATTTTGATTAAGAGAAAGACATCCTATGAACAGGCTACTGTCAGTTCACACCTTGGGAGTTAAGCCAGAACTTCTTGTACTTCCACTGGAGTTGACATTCAAAAGGAAAACAAAGTCAGGAG
>VWYK01013563.1:10770-33395 GCA_013399775.1 Semnornis frantzii
AGACCAAAACATTCCAACTCCTCTGCTTTGATTTAATTTGATGCAATTCCAAAAGACAAGAAAAATGTACAGCAGCATCAGGAGAGGAGAGAGGAAGAAAAGCAGTCAGTCCCAACATGAATACAGAGCTGCAGAACTTCTGCCTTGGAAAATACAAGTCAGAGAGACTTCCTCCTAATCAACATTTTAGCCTGACACCTTGGCCAAGCCCCTGACTGTCATAAATCACAGCAGCTTTGCTGAAGTTGCCTCTATTTATAGCAGCTGGGGACCTGGCACTCCAATCACGTAGAAATAAAGAGCTAGTTTGTATGTGTGCAGTTCCTACCAAGTTCGCATCCGAGAAGGGTACAGAGGCAAAGCTCACATACCACCACGGCGTCAAAAATCTCTACCTACTCGTTCCTAAGCCACTGTAGTAAACTGGGCTATCTGGAGAAAACTTCTCACTTCTTCCTTTGCATTTTTCTCCTGGCATTTCAGGCTTGCAAGAGCACCTTCTAAACAATGAGGGTTAGAAATGACTCTTGCCCAGGAAGATAGATGGGTCTCCTTTTGGCCTGACGCATGGTATGACTAAGACAACAGGAACATTTGTCTCCCATCACTCATGTGGCAGGGCACAATATGATCTACTCCATTTTTATTAAGCTGGAAAGCACCCAATAAACTTGCTTAGTTTGTTTTCTTCGTTATTCAACTTAAAGAAATATAAAACCCTCAAACACTCAAAACCCACCCTATGTGGCAACAAGGGACCAGTGAAGATTAAATCAAACAAGAGCACATTTCTTCCCATGCCACTCTCCAAACCCCTTTAGGAGAACAGCAAACTCAGACCCTTGAAACAACTTGTCTTAAAGGGTTGAACTTGGCTTAGGATACAGCTAAACCCTAAGACAGCAGTCTGGGAGCAAACCCTGTCTCACTCCATGACAGGAGGGCAGCAATACACAGGCTTCCCACACACAGTACATCCAATCATCCTAAAATTCCTGCTGCCATAACCCAAACTGAATTGTTCCCAGCTTTACTTTACTCCCATGTTCTTAATTTCCCTTTTCCATGCAGAAACAGCTTTCAGGCTCATTACTGAGCAGAAATTATCTGAAATGAGCTGCTGTCCCTCAGGAAGGCAGTGAAAAAATAAAATTGTGACAGAATTTATATCTGGAAATTCCACATGAAACTTTGTTATGGGAAATATGCTGCTTCTGTTCAGCAACAGCCTTGGCAGAGTTAAACCTTTTTTCCCAGAAATCAAGTTCCATATTGCTATGTGACAGAAGTAAATAATGACTCATTAAATGATCCTAAAAAGAAAAACTGAAGGCTTGCTCCTCTCAAAGGTATTTGAACTGGGAAATTTGATAATGTCACCAACCACAGCAGCAAACATTACATGAAGATATTCTCTCTTCATTGAGCCAGCCAGCAGCATGCTGAAACCACTGCTCTATGTGGTCGTGCAGTCACCTTCACAACAAAGCTTTATTTTTGCATCCTCAGACAAAGTTCAATGCATAAAAAGTCAGAAAGGCAGTGTGAAGAATTAGACAGAAGCACTGCCACAGCTGATGTCAGTGCCAGGCATGCTGTGCTTCAGGGACCAACTCTCTCACTAGAAGGCTATTTTAATTCTAGTTGAGTCTGAATGCTCCAAAGCCAATTTCTTTAACACCCATTACCCCAGTACTCCCAGCCCTTGTACCAAATCTGTGCAAGACTCCATGACAAGAGGCAAAGTCATTTAACAAAAATAGGAAAGCACAATATACAAAGTGTGATATGGAAATGTCTGATACTGCACAGTACACCCACCCATTCCCCATGCCTCTATTTTCCATATCAAACTCTTCTCTCACAATACATGCCCACCTTGTGGACATTTAATGTGTGTCTGAAGCAGTGTTTATTGCAAGAAGGCAGAGTGGAGGAGTATTCCTCACTTTGTAAATACAGACATGCTCCTTAGCCTTCCCTGATAACTCCAGGTATGAGAGCACAGGTTTTCTATCTGTCTGCAAAGCCTTAGGTCTGCATTTCTAAGTGATTCTGGTAAGGCAAAAGCTATTGGATTGTAGCAGTTTCTATTCTGCAAGCATGGTGGTGTCACACAGTGAATGTTTTCGTCTGTTGGACTCTAGCTCAGCTAAGAAGCTACTTGTTGTTCCTACAAGTGGGAGCAGTTTATTGTAAGCTTTCCATTAATTTTACTCTCTTTTACAATCTCTAGATCACAAAACACTTCTGATAATAGAAATGACTAAATTCTGAACGTTACCCATGCCATGACCTTACATATGAATCATGATGCTGCTCTTTTATAGCTCCTTGGCACTTTTGCAAGCTGTTTTTATCACTGTTCAACTTCTTAAACATATTTAGGCTCAAAGTACTTCCAATACTGCAGACAATAGTAACTACTTCTTTACATGTAAAAAGCACTTAACAGCTTTGTTGCTATTCTCTTGGTATGTATTTAGTAATTTACATAGTGGAAATGCTTTACTATTATCAATCAATTTTGTGGCAGTTCCCTAGTGTCATTAAACACTTCCTAACAAATCTGCATAAGAAGTGTTAAGATACTTTAGTCCTCTTGAAGTTGGATAAAACCATATTTTTTTTCCTCATCAGTTACAAGCACAGGCTTTAAATCCAATATTGTGGGTGTTGCTCAGGTCTGAACATCTTCAAATTCTCTTTCTCTTATCCACTCCTTACCTTCCTTTTCCCAGTGGTCTGTCTCCTGCTTTCTCACATATGTCTGACAATACACAGGATATTTTGGCAGGGAAATAAAAGTGGTGATATTTTCAGATGCATTGAAAGCCAGAGCAGTGTTCTCTTGACAGAGCCTTCTCTCCAAAGTCAGTATTTCTTGTGAACAGTATATGCACGTCAAAATTGAGTGGCTGTGCCCACACCCACACTTCATTTCTAACTCAGCCTTTCCAGCATGCATGTTAGAGGACAATGTTTCTAGGGAAAAAGGAGTAAGTCTTGCTTGGAAGAAAAGCAGGCACAGCCCTGCACACTTAGGTGAGTACACTGTATTAGTGTCTGCTAATGAAACTTCCAGCAGCACTAAAGCACAGCCTCTGAATGCAGAAATCCTTGAGTTCTGCTGAGGTGCATGAACAAGTGACAGTTCACCAGACAACCTGCTCCAGAGGACATTTTGCCATACCAAGTTACATTAACACACATATTGAGCTACTGTGGACTATTTAAGCAAAAAGGTGAAAGGAACAACTTAAAAGACTTATCAGGGTCTGCTTTGTCTAGAGATACATAGCCAGAAAAGGCTAGCAGAAAGCATGGGGCTGTCTCTGACAAAGGCCCTACCAGAGGTGCTATTAAAGGTTAAGCAATTGAAGAGCAATCTTTAACTTTCATCTGCAGATGGTTATTTGAGTGGATTTTTCCTGAGGAGCTCAGGCATGCCCCTGCACTGCCCTTCTCCCAGCAACCAGCAGCCTGCTGCAGCGTAAAGGAAACCAGCTCAGCCCACAGCAGGGTAGAACTATTTTAAGTAATAGTTTCTGATACTAGAGGAGCATGAAATTCAGTCCTGTCATAGCTGAAATACCTAAACCTCCCTCAAAGAAAAAAAAAAAAAGAAGTATTGAAAAACCTTCCCACAGGCTTAAAAAACTCTAGAAATGGCTCTCGAGTTGTAAGCCAGTGGAAATTAAGATCTCTGTGATACAGCTTGCTATTAACAAAAAACCCAAACCAAAATATATCCACAGCAACAGTCACACAGAGTTTTATCTATTGCTTGAGGATTGTGTGGTAAAGATGAGTTTTCTTGCCTCTATTCTGAGACCCACCATTGCATATACAAAAGCAGCCCACGTAACAACATGTAATGGGCAGTTCTGCTGGCTGATTGATACAGGGCAGCAGAAGACACAGAGGGGAAAGCACTCTCACAGTAAATACAGGTAGGTATACAGCCCTTCGTTTTCTGACACAAAAGCTATGGCCAAAGCACCCCACTTGATCTGGCTTTAGTCAAACCCTAAAGCATACAGAGTTCTGTCTATAGAGAAATTCAACTCAAATAAAACCATAAAGAAAGGAAGAATAAGATCCATAATTATGCTCGATATTATCTTCATCATCCCATGCAAGCAGTGAAAACCCCTCTATTAAGAAATGCTTAAAACTGATATCTGATGAGTTTGCATTAATAATTTTCCTCTCCCAAGGAAGCCAGACAGTGCAATCATGGGCAGTCTAGGTTAGCCACACTCTTATTTATTTTTATTTACTGCAGAAACAGAAAACCATACTAAAACTGAAGTTGAAAAGATGACCAAGAGCAAAGAAAGTTACCATGATAAATGATAAATCCAACAACTCAGTGTCCTAAAACAACAGACTTTTAGCCCCTTAATTTCCAAAGAGCCAGGAAGGTGGGTTGTCTCCTCTCTGCCTGAAGAGACAGACAAAAACGAGGTGATGAAGGCCCCAGCACTCTGAAGAACCTCTTCTCCTTGGGGCTCTCTCCCAACTCCTCTGCCCTAAGGTCCTTCATGCTTTGCCCATGTCATAAGGGCTATGAACTTTAAGAATAGGCAACCTCAAGTCAAGGCAGGCATAGAACCAAGTTGGGCTTTCTTGGTTTTTTTTTTTTTTCTTCTTTTAACACCTGATCCTTTACTCCAGTATCTTCTCCAACATCATTTTTCCTGATTTTATACACATTTTTAGCTCCCTGTGTCATGGGTTATTTGTATTTGCTGAGTAGTGTGAGTAATCTTTACACTCTGTCCTAGCCTGCTAATGTCCTTAGCAGATAGAAATACCAAAATATCAGATTAACTGCATTTCTTACTCATTGTTAATAAGTCATGTAAAAATACAACTGAAGCTTTTTTTTTTCAGATCTAGTATTCATCTGATGTTACTAATCATAATTTGCTGCACTTCCCTGTTGCAAGCAGAATGCTTGGTCAATGTAATTTGATAGTTGTGGAGGAAAGGGCAAGCCCTTTGCTGGGTAAGTTGTCAGAAATCCACTGGAAAACACAGAACCATAGCAAAACACCAGCTGAGCATTCACCCACAAACATAGCCCTAGCCACAAGATGCAGAAATAATTTCACCAAATTGTGTCTTTTTTGTGATATCATTTCCAGTTTTAAAAATAATAATACAAGAAAAGAAATGGACCAGGCAAATCTTGGCACATGATGGAGAAGCAGTGCTATTTCCACAGCTCAACAGATATTTGGCCAGCATGTTAAAAATACAAGTCAGAAGAGGAGGGAAAGCTAGTCGCATCTGTCAATGTGGAGTAGACTTTTACTGCCAGTTACAACTTGAGTTATCAACCAGTAGAAGAACACACCTCTAATGCCTAGCATTTACCTTCCCCATCACAGTCAGGTGCCAAAGGCAAATGCAAAAATGCTGCCAGAAGAAAAGGTGAGAGCACAGCCCCAAAGGTAAGTGTTCATCACAACAGTAAGTGGCCATTTTGCTTTCCATGTGCTCTGTGTAATTCTTTTGGACTGAAAAGGCTTCCACAGTTAGTGAAGGAACAATGAATAAGTGCACTTCAAAAGATCACAAAGAAAATAAAAGCCCCTCCTCAAAAAATGGTGGCTCCTACCTATCCAGCAAGAGATCAGGGGCCTGCTTTGCCAGACATTATACAGACACACTTTCCTTACATTTCTTATGAATGAAGAAGCCCTGTTTAAAAAAAGCAAGAGCAGCTGTTAAGCTGAACACTGAGGTCTTTGAAAGTTATGTGACATCTTTAGAAGGAAAAAATCTATAACTCTATCCACACAAATGTGTTGCTTATATAAGTGATGAAATAGAGAAAAGAGTTGAAGGATTACTTTTTTAAACTGCTTACACCATGACTAATGCAAGTCCTCTTTGGTTACTTTCCAGTGAAACATCAGAGTGTAAAAATATTACCCACCTATTCGGTGTCTGTTGGAGTAAGTCACTTTGCCTGTGCAACACTATAAATAATGATGTTAGTGGCAGGGACTCAACTGCTCAAACCCTAGCAGATTCCCATCACTTTACTTGTCTGGGCAAGCAAATGCTTCAACTCCACATGAGCAATGTCTTGCCACTGAATCCTACACTTATACTTTTGGGCTGTGTTCAGTTTTGACTTTTGTTTGTCAGTTTCTAGAGGTTCCTGCTTTTCAAGAATGCAGAGGGAAGCACAGCCTCCCATAAGAGGTGGGCCTTTAACCACCGGCTTTTCCTTCTGAAGGCTACCCCACAACTTGCTACTTGTGCTGTGTTTCATAGGACACTTGCAACTGCATTATAGATAGAAGTAATTTATTATGCCAACTTTGTAACAAGAAAACCTCTATAAGCACAAACAGGTCAAGCACTATGAAACCAGGAAATATGCAAAACTGCATTTTAGAAAGAGTCTCTGTTGCTCAACAGCTCTCTAATAATGGGAAGAGAAAAAATGTTTTAAAGGTGTCCTGCATGGCCTAGAATTCAGCTTGGCTGCATGTTTAACTAAGAAATTATCTGAACTAAAGTGAGTAAACATTTCACTCTTTGCCAGGTTAACTTGCTAGTGTTTTTGCCAAGAGCTGCAATACAATCCTTCTCTTGATCTGGGAAGATTTGTTCAGTGAGGGGCTTTAGAACCCTTAGGACACCACTGTCCCACTGCTAAGTACGTAAGACATCTAGAAATAATAGCACATGCAGTTATACGTGACTCATTTTAATGGCAACTTACAGCAACCCTTGGGTAAAGCTGCATTGTCATGATCCAGAAGAGCATTCTGCAGCCAAATACATTTAATGAAGTTTCTCCTCTGGTCCTGCAAGTGTTTTTCTAACCAAGCATGTAGTGAAGTCTATGTTGTACCTTACCTGTTTCTACACCAAGCCGCTGTATGAGACAACCTACACAGAGCCAATGCTTTAGGTAGGGCTGGCATCTGTTGTTAACTTCACTCACCTGTCCTGCTGAGAGGTAACTCAGCACCAGTTTTCCCTGCAGCATTCACAAAACAGACTTTTACAGTAGGGATCATTTGCTGGTTCTAACAGAGGGATTTGCCAGTCTAAAAGTTGTTATTCACCTCTGGTTGGGGGCTTCACCACCAGCTAGCACTGTTCATCTTCCCCGAATTCCGACTGAAACATTGCCAGATTTCAGAAGAAAAAACCTTAAACCCCACAACCCCCCAAACATTTTCACCTTGATGTATGTTAACTGTTCCTTGAGGTGCTATATCTGTCACAACAGCCTTTCTTTGAGATCTGTTTAAAAAGGCTAATATATGTAACAAACGTTTTTCCACCTGAAGTCTTAAGTAATTCTCTGCTGTCCCAGTCGCCAAGAAAGGCTAGTAACTTCTTGCTCTTGTTGCATATTTTTCCTTCAAGGGCAAAAGTTGCCATGATGTGTTTTCAGTCCCATCCTTATATATCAGATTTCAGTGTAAAGTCTTGCTCCAGGGCGAGGACTTGACCATTGCACAATCAACAGCTCCTCCTGCTGCACCACTGCCTCTTTCCCCTTCAGACCTCCAGAAATGCTTTGGTCTGTACCACCGTCTGGAAGCAACACTTCATGGAGCATGGAGGAGACTTAAGGATCTGATGATAAGTGGCATTTACTATGAGCTGTTTCTGGGATTGTACCCCCAGGCTGTCTTCTGGATCAAACCAGGAGTACAGGATGTGTTACTTCAAGTGTAATTTTGTGTAAAAGCACCACCAGCAAGAAGTGTTTTTTTCCCATACACCACACAGAAATGCCAGATGGTGGTGTTATTAGGGGCAGGTAGTCTTAGAAGCAGTACTAAATACAGTCTGTGTGCTATGATCAGGATCAGTTCAGAAACGTAAAAGTTTCCTGTGCTTTGCCATAGGATGCAAGGATAAGAAAATAAATTAGGTTCCTTTTGCCTACTAGTGGATAACATGATAGTCTGAAGTGCCCTATGGCTGAGGGAGAAATTGAAAATAAATCCATTGGTTTCAGTGTGCAACCATACATCTCCTTCATTTCAGAAGTGATTCCCCCTAGTCAANCTAGCAAAGTGCAACACCAGCCCGTGTCATCTTCTGGAAAAGTAACCAGATATCTTTGCTAGGGCAACAAGAGATCACATTTCCTGGTCTATGACTTGTGAAAGTGCTGATCTTTCCTTACAGCTGAAGGAGTCTGGCTAGCACTGAATGCCTTGTTAAACACGAATGTTTCCTCCCTGACCCATGTGGACCCACAGCAGTCACCCAGTTCTATGTCTACTCTAAGGTTGCAGTTCCCTTGCAAGACTTATGCTGAAATGGGCTAAGGAAAAAAGTTTCTTGCCCTATGGAACCTTCCCAAGAAAAGCAACTCCATAACATTATTTCAGCTCCCATTTTTTCACCCTCAGTATACCTCTCCCCACCTATAGCAATTCGGACTGCAGTCAGGTCCATAGCACCTGTCGTGATTTGATATTAACTGCAAGAAAACCTACTCTTCTCTATTGCTACAGGACCAGGGGGATGTAACAGTACAGATCAATCATCATGAATGACACCACATGACATGTTCCCTGTTACCAATTTCCTCCACATGTTGCCATCACACACTTTGGGCAGTTGCAGCCCCATTTACCACACGAAATTACAAGACATCTCATTAGGGAAACCAGTGATAACCGTGAACTTTCTGGTCACTCACAAATCATTTCCACCCTGCAGCACTACCTCTAAGCCCCTGGCTGCAAGGCACTGCCACCCACAAAAGAGCACAGGCATTCATTAGTTCTGCCCCATGGCTGGTGAGCACCAACAACACAGCCTGGCTCCTGTGACCAGGACCACCAGCTGCT
Organism: Semnornis frantzii; assembly: GCA_013399775.1. Lineage (NCBI taxonomy): Eukaryota > Metazoa > Chordata > Aves > Piciformes > Ramphastidae > Semnornis > Semnornis frantzii. Next base: position 19,620 of record VWYK01013563.1, read on the forward strand.
TCATATTTGATGCTCATCGGGGGTCTGCCACACTATGCTGTATCTTCATATCCCCCCTGCCCTCCAGGGGAGGGCTCAGCACACTGCCTTAACAGCCAACATAGCTCTGCCATGACCTGACCTCCACTATCCCACCCTGTAGGTGACCCCTGCAGGTACTCCCCAAAGACAGGCCACTGTCTGCTGAGGAAGACTACTCTTGTGCCCTGTGAAACTGGTCACGCCACCGCTGAGGTGATCACTTGTCCCTGGGAATATGTGACAAATACAATTGACTTCTGCCAGAGGCTAGCATCTTCCCAAAACACAGACTGATTTTTCATCATAAGCTTCTGAAACATTTTGTTTGGCACAAAGTTTGTAACACAGCTCTGGAGACTGCATGCTAGGTGACATTTAGCCAAGTCAGTCCCAAGAGCACCTAATCAACATAGGCTTTCACTTAAACATGAATGTATAAACTGCTACTCTCCACCTACCTGAACATTTGTAAATGAATGTTGAGCTACTTTACATCCCCTTTGGGGATAGGAATAGCAATAACTTCATTGTACAACATAAAAACAGTTATTTCAGAAACTACCTGGAATAGTAGAGAAGTAAGTAGAGGAGCTGATGTGGAGGCCTAGGAGGTTACTACTTTAATTAAAAACATTGCCAGCAGGCCAGTCCAGCACCGATGTCAAGCCACCACTGCGTGGCAGAGGTGAGACATCAAAGAGGTTTGCACCAGCTCCTGGCACAAGCTGGCAGGACTGCTAAAGTTCTCTTGTCCACAGACCATCGCCAGTAGCCCTTCGAACAACCACACACCTTGGAGGATCATCATCTGCAGGTGAGTTTAAACTGGCATTTGAAGGGCAGAAGAGCACCAGGACTCTGCATGCACCACAGGAGGTAAGAGGACCTGAGCTCCTAAGGTTTCTTGTGGTGGCGGAAATAAGAGAGGACTTGTTAAGTGCCACTACTCAGGAAAAGTACATGTGTGAGAAGCTTTAGGAGTATCCAGAAGGACCTGTGGTAACCACATTTGCATAAATCATTATTAGATGTTGCCTGATTTCAACCTATGAATGAAGAGCTGCCACATAACTACATTGGTCCTGCTGTCAGATTCAAGCTTAAATAAAGAAAAAGCATCTAGTTACCTCTCAGATTAATGTGATTCATTTGCAACATCAGCTTAATTTTACTTCTCATTTGTGTGTATCTTATTCACAGTAAGTGAAGGTAGACCTATGCAGCAGAAAATAACCTCAAAATATTAAACCAGATACCCTAAATCTAGAGCAAAGATCAAATGAAGAACATCAGAACAGCATAGCCTGATCAAAAAAGTACAAATTGACCTGAAATAATGAAAAAACATTAGAACATGTTTTTTTCCCCTCCATTTATTACTCAAGTCTCTTACTCAAGAGAAAAAAAAAAAAAAGAGGGGCGTTACCAAATAGAGTGCACCTCTAGTTATCCTCTAACTTGTGTGTTACAAAGAATTAGTTTTGTTCTTCTATTGATGTTAGTCCTTAGAACTGTCACATGTTAATTAAAAATTAAGAAAGGATATTAAACATTAGTTAAGCATTACTTTTCTAACATTAAAATCTGTATTATTCTTAATTTAATTTACCCAAAGTAATAAAATCCAGAGAGTCTTGTTTTGGCAGTATATCATATTTTGGAATAATTTAATTAATCTAGTCTTAGTAAAACTTGGAATCAAAGTACAGCTGTTGAGCCATAATGATTCTTGAATCCCTGGTATCATGCTGAAAACTTCTCCTTTCTCACATTACTGCAAGATGGCCTGATATTTTGGAAAGTTCAGAAAAATAGCAGTGCAGTAAATTAATATTTGTCCAAAGCCTCATTGCTCTCCAAAGTATTGATAATCAGGACTGAAATATACTGCCTTCCCTGGACACATCCTTTGGTGATTGTGAAGTGGTCTCAAATTTGCACGCCTTTTCTTTTCCTTTTTTTTAGCAAGAGCCCAGATGGCAATCACTGCTGTAAAAATAAGCAATGAAGGGGCATTACAGTCAACAGCTTGAGGTTGGCTTCCTGTCCTATTCAACACTCTCCAATATGCTCTCGTTGTTGCTGTTTGCTTCTGGTTGATGAAGTTTGACTCTGATCTTTAATGATCCACAATGGAAACCAAAAATCACCCAAAACACACCTGACCACTAACCACCTTCACTTCCCACTTTAGTTCTGTCTGCACAACTCCTGCATTACAACTGCAGGCAGAAATGCATTTCCTTCACAGCAGCTTTTTCACAGCCTTCACAGTTTATCTTTACGCTTAATTCCCTGCAGCTGTCGGGGATGGTGGCGGCATGGCCGCACGCGGGACCCCACTGCAGTGCCCCAGAAGCGCTTTGTCATTTCTGCCTTTCTCCCCCTAATCCCCTTTGCTGGCCACAATCCGACCAACGCCTCGTGAAAAAACAGATGGCAGTAACCGATACGGTCTGTAATTGTGGCCAGTTAATAGCAGAGGATAAGAGTGAGATAAGGACCACTGGTGGCCAGCTGCTGCTGAGTTAACCCTTCCCAGCATCACCTCAACAGGGCTCAGCTGCCTGCAAAGTCCCAGAGATGAATTATGGTAATTTCTAGTTTCCCATAACTGTTTTTTGCCATTTCATTCACTTCAAGGCCTCTGTGCCTATTAGAATAACAAATTCTGAACATCTCTAGGGATGGCAACTCCACCATCTTCCTGGGAAGCCTGTTCCAATGCCTGACAACCCTTTCAGTAAAAAAATATTTCCTAATATTCAATCTAAACCATCCCTGGAACAACTTGAGACCATTAACCTCATGGAAAAAGCCCTGAAACTGTTTTTGAGACTTCAGTGCCTCCTGCTTAATAAGAAACTCCTTGGAGTTTCTCTTCCTCGTGTCTCCTCTGGAAGCAGAAACATGCTTTATGGTTATGCAGATCTCTGTATGACATTTGGATGTCCTGTGCCCAGAGTCACACACACTCAGTGTCCATCTTGCAAGACAAGCAGGGCTGCATTAAGGGCAACATGCAATACAAATACTGAAGCAGATTTGCATCAACTAAGAGCTGTTCAGAAAATCTGGCCTACTTGGGTAACTAAATTGTTTTGTCAGTTAGTAAGGCACTGAAGTTGTGGATAATTATACTATTTGCCCCTCAGCCATCTTCAGCCCACTCAGACCTCTATAAAATGCAGCTTTTTCCTTCAGCTTAAACCAGGAGCTTGGCCTCTAACTAGAATATTCATGACATTATTTTCCATTTTCATTTTTACTTCTTTGTGGATAAAAGATATCTGTATCAGAGAATCGGATTTTTCTCCTATTGTTTAGTTAGGTTTCATAATTTTACTGAAAATCAGTTCCCAGACAGTAATTTTTAAATTTTTAAGCTTGCCGCTTACATTATGGTGGGTCCCTGCAGCACCACAACAGAAAAAGTATCTCCTTAAAACTACTGAGCTAAATTCTGCAATGCCATAAATGTATTTCTTGGGTAAAACACCCCAATGACTATGGCTTGGACCACATAGACCATATGAAGACTTTGCCCAAGTACAGGCTTCGATGAGCTTAATCCAAGTATGACCCACACCCAGTGGGAGAGGGACCGTCACTTGATGCCATACAGCAGAGAGTTGCAATGATTATATATTTTCTAATCCTGCTTCCTTCTGGTGAAACAGTAGATTTACTATGACTTTATAGCCATTGTATGTCAATCAGTTGGGTTTCTATCACCAGCATTCCTCCCTCACCGCTGACACGTTGCTTCCACTTGGCCATAAGCCGCACGCTAAACCCTTTCGTGCTGTAGAATTGACTCGGGCAGGAGGGACAGCCCAGCTCACGTGCCTCTCCTCCAAGTGCAGAAGGCTGTGGTTGAACATCTTGTTTTTTCATTTGCTGTAGACATTTGTTCTTGCAGCTGACCGTGTGCAGGAGAATTTGCTCATATTCCAGAAAAGGACAGCTGCACCACAAATTACCTTAAACCTCCTTGCTCCAGGGATTATGTGGGTACAGTGAAGTGTGTGTATCCTAGGGCAGTGATCTTTTCTTACTATAAACAGAGTTATTAACCTCTTATTTACTAGAAGTGTTTATAAACTCAGACAGTTTACTTCACCAGTAGCTTCATGCTGGTAGCATTTTTTTTCAGTTGGTCCATCAGTCTGCACTCATAGGCTGGTCCCTCACCTCCGCTTTGACACATCTTCATAATTTGATCCTGCTACAGTAACCTCTCAGTGGTCTTCCACCACCCTTATATTGAGCAATCTCTAGAGTAATTATGCCAAGCATCAGCCTTGGCTCTCAGCATACTTAATTTTAGTATTTACAAGAGGAACAAAAGGAACATCATTAAAGCCAAAAACAATCTGAAGAAACATTTCCAAGAGTAAATTTGTAAGCACATCACTTCAACAGCACAACCACAGAAATATATCTAAATGCAGGCAGCAAGCACTGTCATCAGCTGATTGCTGTTCAACATCAGGTGAGGAATTAGTCAAAGGATAGGCAGAAACAAAACCATTGATACAGGTCCCACGAGTACCAACTTTTCACAAATCTAAGCAATAATGAAGACATATCTATGTGGACCTTTAAGACATAACAGCATTCTGGTATATTTATTTCTTTATCTATCAATCTATTTACTTATTGTTTTTCTCCTTTTATATTTTCCATTAGTGCAAATATTTTTAATAAAGAGGCTTTCCACATATGCTTCACACAAAAACATTCCATCTCCCTCTGTCTGAGATCAGTGCAATCTCCCAGTGACTCCTGTGCTGAGCCAATGCCTGCACTTGACACTACAGAAAATTTCTGCTACTACAGATAATAGCTTTTGAGAAGTCCTATGCATTTCCAGTAGCAGAGGTTTTGCCTCTCTACTTAAATTATCACAGTATATGAGAAGTTAGCATATTTAGCACAGGCAAACACATGTTCTATGAAACATCTCTCTGAAGATAAACTCGAATGAAAAAATAGAAAGGGAGCTTAATGGGTCTCCTCAGAGAGCTCTATGTTATAAAATCAACCATGCTGACTAAAAATGTGTCTTCATTCTAACTTCAGATAGGACTCAAGTGGAAGTTCCATGCAGTCTGCAACTCTTCATTTGTAACTGGATGCAAATTAAGAGGTTTGTAAATGCACATCAAGCAAAAAAAAAACAGACCGTAAAAGATAATGTACAAATAAAAAAATACTAAAATCCACTGTGGCAAGTAAGAGTTTCCTCAAAATCATTTTGAAGAATTGCTGCCTTAAACACAGATGCACAGCTGCCCAGCTGCCACAGCATCCCACTTGACATGCCATCTAGCATGTTTGACAGGCCTGAGGCATTGTACTCAGTCGTACTGTCACTAGCAGTTAACAGGCTACCTTGAGGCTTCAGCACATAGCTTAGGACTAGACAAGGAGCAGCGTTTCCTTCCACTGCAGTTCCCAGGTACTAAATCAGTGTGCACCAGGCAAACGACCTGCCCAAATAGCAGAAGGCACCATGCAGGCCCTGAGCCCATACAGCAGCACTGCTTTGATGGTGATTCCCAAGATACTTTAGAAGTTTCCCCTGAGTCTTCCAATACTTCTATAAGCTGTAAAATTGAATGCTAGTTTACACTAGAAGCAGCCCTCTTAGTGTACATTCTAATGTCAGATTTTTGTTTCAAGATAGCTAGGATCTCAGGTGTAGAACCAAGAAAGAGCCAAATACAGGATTTATTTAGGGAGACTCACCAGCAATATCCTCAGTGAATTCAGAAATTAGATAACAGCTGTCAAGGCAAATACTATTAATAGCTTTTTATTTTTTTAAAATTACTCAGCTTCTTACAATGGAAAAAGCCTTCTAAAGTGATTTTCAACTTTCTGTTGCCTTGATGATGCACTCTGACCCTCCACATTCAGTGGCATGATGCTATTTGGTTATGGTTTGGTAGGCATTGGTTATGCCTACAGCCAAACACTTTCTAGATCCAGATAATCCTGTGTTTAATTTTTAGGTCACCCTTCTGTTCACATCACTTGGTACCAACGACTCTGAGCTATTTACATACATTTCATTTTAAAGTTTAAAGATCTTATCTAATAAAAGCAAGGACATCACTGCATATTAATTCATCAAAGCTTTTACAAGTACAAGCTATGGCATCTTTCTAAGAAGTGTTTCCCTTTCTTCCAAAACTATCACTCCAACTCTAAGCAGCATTATCACTTGATACTTTTATCTAGGATGCATATTGTATCACACTTCTAAAAGTCAGGGGTTAGATATTGCTGGGAAAACTATGCAACACAAATTCCTGAACTGTGTTGACAGCCCACAGCCACATCAAGACCAGTCTAAAAATAGGTCAATTTGCTCTGGTCCAGAAAGCAAAGTACCAACACCAGCTTCTTGAAACAATCTTCCTTCCACTGTTACCAAACAAGCCAGAATCACTATCTGTCAACAAAAGAATTCCTGGAAAGAAGCACAAGCCACTGTTTGTTGTTGCAGTAGTATGTAATGAGTTTCAAGGCATATTTGAAAATAAAATGGCACAGGTGCCTCTGGGATTCTCAGTCTGTTTTCATTTTATTACAGTCCTCCTGCACAGCATCTGAGGCTGTCTGTAGTGTCTGCAGACTACATATAAATGTCAGTCTTAAGAGATTACCAAAAACTAATGCAATCAGCAACACAACAAAAGAGAAAGCAAACCTTCCCCCCCCCCCGGGACCAAGAAATGAACACAGCTATATTATGTGCTATAGATCTCTAACTTTTCTCATTACTGGAAAGTGTGGAGCACTGTTGGTCTGTTGACCTGATGTACTTGTACCCACCACTTAATGCAAAAACTGCCAACCCTTCTACCAGCAGAGAGGATCACATCTGCAGGCAGATCAAGTGGAATCCTGTTCTAACTTTTACCATCTTAGGCCTTTTTCTTCCTAGTGAAATATCATTGGTCTAACATGGATCAACATTGTCCACAAAAAGCCTCTAATCCTTACTGATGTAGTACAAACCAACATCTGGGGATGGGGAGGAGACTGCAACCTGACAATCCTTTCCTGGACAGTCAGACAATTAGAAAAAAAAAAAAAGAAGAGTAGCTTATACTATGATGGATACATTTGAACTGGAATCAACAAGAATACTCCAAGTGTACTTTGTGCCATACATTTTCAGACCTTTTCTGTACACTACACTTACAAAAGAAAGACATAATTCCACTAGTGCTAGAAATATCCACCGATCAGTCTACAGTTTTCTACAAGCCTCTGTGCTGGAAAAAAACACACATCTCAAGAAACAAGAGCCAGTAATTCTGTCTGCTGGAACATGCTAAGTAAACTCAGTTTTCCCTGTTTTCTAGACAAGAAAAGGAACAGCTGGCAGAGACAGCCCTTTCCAGATATCTGTTTTCTTATGGGGTCCAAAAATCAGGGCAAGGAACAGAATGCCCTCCTGCTCCCAGAAGATGGAAAAAGGCTGTGTCTCAGCTGGGAACACAACACTTCCTCCACCTGAGCCAGAAAAGGAGATGAGAGTTCAGCACTTGTAGGGAAAGCACTGTACCTGAATGAGACTGGAAGCCTAATGGGAAAGGTTTGGCTTCCTCAAGAAGTCTTGTGGGGTGACGAAGAGGGAGGAGATTATTTGTGTTTGATTTGGGTTTTTTTCCTTCCTAGAGGCTTTGGAGGTAAGAAGAAAGGATTAGTTCAACTGGGATGTCAAGGAGCCTGAAGGTAACACTTTAGGTGTATGCATTTAATTAATAGCTTCTGCTCCCAAAATATAGAACTACCTCTTGGATGTACACTGACTTTTATTACCAGGAAGGAGACACAAGATGTAAGGATGTTTATGACCTGCATGTTCAGTTCTGGTGGAGAACAGTTGCAGAGACTCTTCACATGTGCATCCACATGGACCAGTCCTCCCCAGTTTTCCCCACACTGAAACCAGTGCAGCAAGGGCAGAATTCATCCTTAGATTTTACCTGCTGTTATAATATCGGCATGAGGCAGCAAAGCAGAAAATGTGGCACATCACTTACAGAAGAGCCATTTGAAGACAGCCTGAGGCATATCCTAAAGCTCATTTTGAAACATTCACCTTTTGAGAGATGCAGTCACCTAAGTGCTAGAGCATCAGGTAGGACTCTCTTAACTAGGATGCCTTTGCAGAGCACAGCAGATTCTGCAGGGCTGTAGATTGACAATCAGGAATCCCAAACTTGCACAGCACATCCACTACATTTTGACATCAGATCAGCTGGAGTTTTTCCACTGCCCTCACAGAGTCAGAAAAAATAAATCTTCCATATTGTTAATTACATTGTCTTACATTAAAACAATGAAATATGCTGCACTTGCTTTAACATCCTTTCAGTCTTACTTAACATGAATTAGTTAAGGACAGAAGAGGTCACTACTGAACTGGATGATTGTAGTTCTTACACAAATAAGGAACAAAATTATCCCAACTTGTACATCTTTTCACCTACAGTTATCAAAGTGTTAGAGTTTTCTAAAGAACCTCTATTTTTCATGTGGCAAATATAAAATGATAGTAAAACACCAGAAAGGGCACACAGACTAGACTATGGTTTTCCTGGCATCTTGTGTCAAGTTCCTCATTGTCTACTGACTGGCCCACTACAAAGCATTTTAAACCACAAAGATATTCCTGTTTAAATAGCATCTCTCAGCATATAACTCTTGTCATCATTATGTCTAGAAAAAAAAAAAAAAGACTTAAAAGTGTTTAGACTCTGAAGAGAAAAAAAAAAAAAGGAAAGAAAAAAGAGTAGGTCTGAAAGAGTTAACTAGTTTATTGTGGTTTTACACATTTTAAGAGATCATCTTTCAACAATGGCAGTAAAATCAGCATGTAGCCTTGATTTTCTATGGTTGAACCTTGAACGTGAATCATTATATTACAATGTACTTATTGATTTCAACAGGAAGAGGATTAAGCCCAGAAAATCAGGTTAGGAACCTGAAACTGGACTGAAGAAAATGGAATTTTTCTGGTACTAAAACCTTCTTATATTATGTAAAATACATTAGAATTTTAAATACGAGATTTGGCCATTTGGAAAATATTCTTAACATCTTAAAGCTCAGCAGCAATGTGACGAGGTCAGTAAACTGAAACTCTGATTAGTAGCCAGTGCTTTGAATTAAAAGAAAACAAAGAAACAAACCAAAACCAACCAACCAACCAACCAACCCAAAAAACTCAAACACTTATTACACAATAATACCTGATTTTACATACTGGCACAAAGAGACATATACAAAATAAAGGTGTTTTAATTGAATATTCAATAAGTTGAAAGATAAAACATTTGTGACCACTGCGTGCTATTTGTTGGCCACAAGTACCACATTACCTCATTTCCATTGTATCTCTATTGATGGTGCACACACAATCTATTTACAATTCAAGTAGAATTAGAACATCAAATAATTGAAACTCTTTTCAGTTACCTGCTCACTTAGCCACAGGTGCTGCCCCTTGCTTCTGCTCTTCACTACCAATGAACTTGCTAGAGAGCAAGTAAGACATTTCAGCTGCACAGCCATTAACCCCCAATGCATTATTATTGTTTGCTAGAGCTAGTGGCAGCAAACCCCAAATGATTTATCCAGAACTCTCTTTTGTAAAAATCCTGATTTTGGAAGTAAACAAATAATAAGGACAGAAGCTTATTGTAATGGACATATTCTTCTCTATGATTGCTATGTATGCTATTGAAGATCCCAGCTGAAAGAGTTATTTGCTTGTCTCTATAATTAAAAGATACAGATGTACACATATGTCTGGGGAGTCATTTGCCTGTGAGTTTCTAGTACTTACAAACTGTGAAGCAGAAACATGGCAAGGACCAGCCTGAGCACAAAGATGGTCCCCATGACCTGTAAAAATTCACCTAGTTTGCCCAGATATAGTTGTTTCCCTGCATCTCAGGCAATCCCAGCTCAGCCACACTGTACCACCACCTTGTGTCTCATATGTGCCACCTGGATCTGCAGAAACATGAGAGGAAGAAGAGGAAAGGAGCCAGGTTTGGGACATGCAGAAGCAAAGAAAGCTGGTGGTGATGAGACAGGCTGCTTTGATGACTGGGGGCTTTTTTCATTACCATCTGTATTGCCACAGCTTTCAGACAAGCTCGTGCAAGGTGGCTTGAACTAGAATATGGAAGTACTGGAGCTGACAAAACTTTCATCAAGCAAAAGAAAAAGATGCAGCAAGAATGGGAAATCGATCAAAATTCACAATCACAAGGCATCTCTCCATCCTCCTTCATTTCCCCTGTAGCCCCCAGCTACCTGCACACTGGTGACAATTGCTACCATTAGTGCTTCGATCTGCCCTCAGTGTGTCACAGGCTCTTTGTCACCACTGTGTCCAGCTAACTGGCTCTCAAAGCCTGTGTTAAAGGGTAGAAAGATTTCTGTTCAATTCCACTCCAGCAGTACTTCACTGAAGCTACAGTTGAAAAGAAATAGATCTATGGAATACATGCTGGGGGATGGTGCGAGCCCAGAGATGATGATATTACCAGAGCACTCCAAGTCACAAGACAACAGAAAGATTTCTTCCTAAGCTGTAAATCTTATCTCATAAAAGACCAGATGGCACTAAATTGGCACAGATGGTATGAAGTTGTTTAAGGTACATTCCAGTTTAAATCTGGACAAATATCTCAATTCTGGTTTTAATTATTCCATTGTTTATGGAGTTAATATCGTGGCCACTTGGGAATATGCCCTTTGCACTGAATTCAAAGGTAAAAAACTGCCTTATAGAAATAAGCAAGCATTTCTACTAGCCACTTGCACCAAGCAGCTTTATAAATTTACAACAAAACCACAATTTTCTTTGGATTTTGGCTTTCCATGTTTAACATCACATGTTTACAAAGCTGTAAGACACCATGTTCTTTCTTGTGAGCTGACACGGGGTAGTGCTGGAGGATTACCAGAGGAGGCAAGAGTCATGAGCACCCCAGCACCTCCGAGCTAACATGAACATAACAGGGAAATCAGTATGGATCAGGAGTGTTGATACACAACTTAGGACACCTGTTGTCAAAATGAAGCTTGCTGTAGAGAATAGGACATTCAAGGTCTGCAAATGTATACACAGATTGCACACAGAAGATCTTGTAGTTGAGCACAACTAGCACGCAGTAGCGGAGGCATGGCTTCCTCTCAAGGTAAAAGGCAGCAATAATGGAGCTTGCCACCAATTATTCAGTCATGCGTGAAGTGGAGCATCTGAAAAATTGTTGCTACATTCTGGAAATATGCTGCTCTTACTTGATATTGCTGTATAAGCATCAAACTATTTTATTTTAAAAGCCATGGTAAATTTATGAATGAAACTGTGCAAGAGGGATTTAATAAGAGATCCATAGCAAGTGTTCAGTGGTCTGGATGTTGCCTGCCACCAGGGTAGCATGAAATCATTTGATAATTAGACCATGGCCATGCAGGATTAGCATACCATAAAAATGTAGGGCTGCATTATTTTTATTTATATAACAGATGGACTTTTAAAAAGGTCGTGCATTTTTAACAAATGCAACGTCACGCCGCTGTTGACAGAAGATTTAGAAGTGCTACAATATGGCCAAATCTAAAACCTAAAAATGCCACCTTCCCTTCCCCCCTCTTCACTGGTCGTGGAGCCAAGAAACAAATGTGCAATAGTGCTGTGAATTTCATTCCAGAGATCAGCTTAAGAAGAGTATTTATAGGGCACGAGGTTGTATGTACTTCCATTTCATATCCATTGTAGGTAATCGTGAGACTCCCATCACCAGAGCTACCTAAAGGTGCTGTATTCCTCCTCTATCACCAGGACACATGTATAAGATAGAAGTGCAATGGCTACTAAAAATAAAGTGTTACATCTGCATTTAAGAGCCATATTTGCAACATTTTCCATTAGGTACAGGCTTGGAGAATATTTTTTCTTGTTTGAAAAAAGCTGAAGAGGAAATTCTGGTAATGAAGTAGCAGCTCCTAATGCTGTAGCATCACAGAAATTACATCCCTGTGCATCCCTGCACTGCAATCTACAACTCTGTTGTGATGGAGACACCATGGCTTGCAGGGGACCACAAAATTAATTGTCTCATAGCTTAGCTACGAAGCTTTGGGCTGCTCTCCAAAGCAGAGAATTAGCTTAGGGGCTCTCTGCAAGCCACTGTGTCTCCGTCGTTGTCCCAGACAAGTCACAAACTGCAACCCTGAGAAAGCATGGGCACATCCAAATATGAAATAATTCAGAAAGCCAAAAGCTTTCAATTAAAGTCCCACTAGGGAAAACAGCAGCAGTCTTCAGCCCCTGCCTTTTTGGCTTGCTCTAACTCTGGCACCACCAGCAAAACACATGGGCAATGGGAAATGGATACACACGGCAAAACTATACTAATACTACACAAAGGGCTGCACTCAAGCCCATCTCTGTCAGCATAATCACAGAATGCATCAAGGAAAGGTTTTTTTTACCCTAATGTCAAAACTCACAATAGGACTCCATAGGTACTAATTTCTACTCTCTCCTGTACTACAATGTCATGAAAGTTGGGCTTGCCATTCCAGTTTGACGACACAGACTTCTAAATGTTTTCTACCAAAATCTCACCTCTCATCTCCTTGTTCCCTGTCCTGCAGAGGGGAAAAGGATGAGGGCCATGGATAGTTTAAGTACAGCTATCATATGAAATGAGTATACTTCAAGACATACAGGAAAAACTGTACATTACCATTCATACAGAGCAAATATTACCATTAATCACCTGATATGTAGAGGCACGATAATATGTGCCATATACACTATCAGAGGAGCTGGCTTTTGAGCCTGTGGAGATCTTTTTAACCATTAAGGGTAAATTCTATTCCAATTAATTTTAACAACTTAAAGACAAGGTGCCTAACCACATCCGGGTTCTCTCTTCAGTGAGGAGGAAAGATGATATAGCTAGAAAATGATTCATCACATCAATCTTAGATATTTATTTTAGGATGGGATGAGTCACTTTCTGGATGCACCTCTCTTTCTTTGGTGATGGATGGAGCCTGGACATCTGAGTTAATGCAGATATCTATGTTTTAACACAGTGAGCTGACCTGATCAAAGATTTAGTCAGAAGTCCATACAGAAAGCAGACCTGAGGGATGGCAATCTGTCAGGTACTATTTCTAGTGAGGTTAGATATCTTCATCACACTGAGAGAGGATTTATCCAAAAAATAACCATCTGCATAGCAGCTGTTACTTCATTTTAATTATTAATACCTAGGCACTTGCACTGGTGAGAGAGAGATGATGATGATGTGGGTAGAGATAAGAGGATGGATTTTTTTTTGAATGATTTTGGTCTGACTTCATGGACTGCATACTTGAGAGGCCATCTGAGGAAATGCAAATTATTTAACTTGTGACTAACAGCTCACATTAAACTATAGACCAACAGATGCCAGTATTTCAGATCAATTTACCAAACCACCAGGCAGAACTATCGCTAATTAAAGTAAGCATTACTCAAGAGGCTGTTATTCTGAGACCAGATCATGTATTCATAACCCAGATAGTGGGAGTTTAGATAGCACAATAAATATAATTATATTTATTTTATATTTATATTTATATTTATTTTGGGGAGATATTTGTTTGTTTGTTATAGGGAGGGATGCCATCCAGAGGGACCTGGACAGGCCAGAG
>VWYK01013578.1:301-10381 GCA_013399775.1 Semnornis frantzii
TGTCAGCTCATCTGGCCATGTAAGGGGAAATTCAGCTCAGCCACAACTACAACCTTCATGTCTTGTCAAAGTACATGATGAATTTGTATCATGTATCGGTAAACGTTTCAACATTTGAGTTGATTTCTTACCTTGTATTGCTGCTGCCGCCAATCCCAGCAGTACTGTAGTAAAAGTAAGGACACACCCTATTTGTTTTCACAAGAGAAAGAACAAAAAAAAGCAACAAATCTAAAGTCCTACCTTTACGAAGTCCACTTCAGTGCGAAAGCAGAAAAACTTCTAACAGCAGAATCTCCGGAGGATCCACCAGAAAGGTTCTTCTTCATCTTAGCAAACAGACTATTCACAAAGGTCTGGGCTGAGTTCAGCGAGTATGAACATGACTGTCAAATGAGAGAAAAACACGCTGCAGTTCACTGAGCAAACTCTGCTCACCATGTCTGTTAGAAAAAATGGTTCCTTAACTTCCTTTAGCTCTCATGAACACCACCTAAATCATTAAGATACAGAATGAGATTCTTTTCCAGACAGTTATAGTCTTCATCTTTTGACATGGAAGTCCCAAATGTTGGTTAAAAACTTTTTTTCTCTTAATTAATTGCCAACAGTAAGAATTGTTTATAATGCCTCATCAAATATGTCTGCACACTGTGGGTAATATACAAGTTTGGCCTAAAATGTTAATTTATAAATGCAAACCAAAATAGTTTCTATTAAAACCATAGAGTACTAGCTGGGAACCTTTTCTGCCAGTAATCTGAAGTTTAGATCTCTGCACTATATTGTATAAGTTTCAAATTTTATTATTTACAGACAGCCAGTTGATCTCTGAGGTAACCACATTTCTGTAGTGCTATGAGGTAGAATGAGATTGCAACATGGACAAACACCAGTGCCACTGCTTATCACATCACAAAAACATTCCAGGGCTGGATTCCAGACCTTCACATTACAGCACTACAATTTCTCTCATTCATAAGCCTTTTAATTTTCTTTCAGCCTATCTACCAAGATATTATTCAACCTCAGTGCCACTAAGTATTTTCAAGTTTTGGGTTTTTTTCCCTAGATGAGGAAAAGCACTTAATCCCAGCTTGCTCAGCCTGCCATTCAGTTCAGTACCATTCCATGAGCAGTTGAGACCACAAAAGACTCCATCACAGTATCAGAATCTCGGAGCAAACCTCCTGCTTGCTCTTTTCTGCTCAGTTTCATGCCTTGGGGAAGGATGTTGTATCAATGCTTTGACGTTACAGTTTGTTCTATTTAGCTTGGATATATTGGTTCTAAGCAGAGCACCTCAAATTTATAAGGGCTGAAGTGGGACCTCAGGCCTTGTATTGGTCCTGAACACATGGATTGAGTGCTTCAGAGCTGCACCTGCACGAATGCTATATAAGTCCTTATAAATATTGACAGAAGTTTCCTTCCAAACCAGGGAAAGATGTTGCTATTACCAAGCACCTCATATTGAGTATATGTAAATGTGAGTGCAAGCCAAGGTGTTTATATGACCATCTTCAAATGCTTAGACAACATTTCACATATTACATTTTCTAGTGGCTTAATGGCAACATCCACTGCCTAAGGAGGGAAGATTCCTGCTAACGAAAGGTACAGAGAGTTGCCACTACTATTAGATTAGACAGTGGAATGCTGAGGGGAAACTGAAACGGGACAACCAACAATCTTCTGAGCTAACCATGGTTAGAAGTTGATGTAACTAAACTAGTATTTGCTATATTAATTCCAGCTTGCTCACTTGTGAATAACCCTAGAGCCCCATTCACATGCTTAGGATACTGAAACACCCCATAGGCCACATCTTGAAGTGAATTTAGATGTCCTTTAGATATTCAGCACTGCAGTTCTATAGATATAGTCCCTGACTTGCTGTAGAGCAGCTGACCAACACTTTAACTATGGTTCACAGTCTGGAGGCAGATGGGTGACAGTGTGAGTGGTAGAAACTTTCAGAGTGCCCAGACACAGTAAGTTGGTACCAATTGTTCCTTCCAGGAAATAATAATCAATGTAAATCCATGCATTGTACTCCAGTGGCTAATTCAAACATTAACCATTCCAGGATTGATGGATTTTCCACAGCTGGTGCTGTGTAGCTGCTGAAGTGAAGCATGCTGGCAGAGGCTGCTCGTTCTTCAGCAAGTTGCCGACCCCAGTGCATTCCACTTTCTGCAAGAGGGGATGACAGTTGGTGGAGTGACTTGGGCGGCTGGTTGAGGACCTGACATTTGGCAAAGGATCAGCGCATTGGATGACAAGTCAAATTCCATCAGCTTCCTAAAAATACTAGCAGCCTGACAAACGAAGTGTTTTAATTGCTGGTGCCACTGTCTTTGATTTTCTGTTGATGGGCACTGGATCCTGCCACACAGGAACATCTACTCCATGGTACCGTTGTTCTCAGAGGAACACCAGGCACCCTAGAATCCTGGCTACTAGGAATAAAACAAAATCAGCTGCCTTAAAGAAAAAACAAACCAGCTGCCAACATTTCTGGCATCTGCTGTAAGTAATCAACCTTCTGAATTCATGCAACTCCCTTGCTGGAATATTTCATCAGGGGAAGGCAATCCCTACCTTAGGTAACTATCATATGACATATGCCTAGCTGGGGCCTCAGAGATGGAGATTCCCAAATGGATACAGAGCAGGGGTAAACAACACTTCTCCTTCATTGCAGCATCTGAGACCTGACTTAAAGCATTGGACCCAGAGGTCAGCAGGATGCTTGGTTTTATTCACTTGCATCCAAAGTGCCAGCAGAACTGCCGATTGTGAACACAGCTCCTGTTCCACAGATCTCTGTCCATTAAAAACTCAGATTTCCAAAGCTGCTCCACCACCAAATAACGCTGTCAAGTTCAGCAATATTCACACCAATCACCTGCAGATGGAGGCAACTTCTTAACTTCCTGAGCTAGCTGGACATCTAAGAAACCAACCTAAAGGAGAAGAGACAGCCATGTTTAATTTACAGAACAGACAGTGAAAAGCTGTCTATCATTAACCTTGGTTTTGCTGCACCAGGCCCATTACAGACTCCAAACTTTTCACAGTACCAAGAGGTTCAGAAATCAGTCATGAAACTGGATCCCTAAAATCGGTCCAAAATCTTATGGCAAACAAAACCCTTATTGGTTGCTTAAAGACTAAGTAACCCAAAGACAGCTAAAACGACTTTGCTCACTAATCTTTTTCTTCTCTGTTTTTAACAGAGTCGTGAAAGACAAAGTTCTGATTATATGAAGCAAAGCCAGGGATGAGCCAGGCAAAGCAGGCAGTGTGAAGTCTCACATCACACCATTCAGCAGCTTGCTGGATGCCTTGTTTACAGTAGTGCAAGTTTTGCAACCAGAAACATGGAATTTAAAAGCATTTGTCACAATCTTCTCCTAAATTGCAAAGTCTTGAGTTCATCTCTTGATCTGAGGAGGGAGCTAAGGAGAAGTTTTCTGAATCTTCATTTTCTGGTGAACACCTCACTGCGCTCACCAAAAAACTGAAACAAGAGACTTAAGGCAAGGCAATTTTACAATGGAAAAGATGGCAAAACTTCTCCTACATAAACTAAGAGATTCCATACAGGTCCTAGCTTTTTTAGATGACCTAGCTGACAGCATGCCTTATTAAACTGAATTGATACCAGAGAAACCACCAATGAAGACTTAAAATCTATCCTAGATGGATAATTCAAAACATCACAACACTTCAGACTGTCTCTGCTCTTCCAAAAACAAGGTTTAAAACTTCCACAGTTAACTGTGGACTGGTAGCTATTCCAATGATTTCAAACCAAGAATTTCCCATATACCTGCTGCCACCTTTTAAATCTACATACTGATCACCAGTCCAGGAACAATTGCTTACTTGGGGGAAAGGGTGGGGTGCATAAGAACACCGAATTTCCTGCATAACTTGGTGGGTGGATGTAAAGTTCTTCTTGCAGTCTTTGCTGTACTAGTGTGCCTGGACCCCTTTTAGCTTTCTAGCTGAAGAAGCACATGAGTGTTACTAATAGCTCAGGTTACTCTGCCACCAGTAACTAGAGAGCCTGAGAGCCAGCGCCTCTCTGCACCTGAATCCTCCTCTTCCTCAGCTGGTCATCACCCCTAACCTTCCCCAAGCTAGAGCTGGGAGCAGCAGCAGCATTGGCTTTCCACAGGGTAGGATTTCTCACGCCACTTAGGGCCATTTTCTCACCCTGCTCTATAGCACAAGCCAGAGTCACATTACTTGCCACATACTCTTCAAAAGCATGTCATTCCTCATATCCTTCTATCTCCTTATTGAGTTTATATCCTCACTATTCGTTTAAGCCACAAGCAGTGCTGAGGAAAAGCAGAAGGGAAACACCAGTTTGAGTAGGCTGTGCAACATTATAGAAGAATTAGGTGATATTAGCTTTGCAGTTGAGAAGAGGGATAATACATGGAGAAATCACTCTTGGCTCACTCTACGAAAGTCAAAACAGTTTAACTTTTAATGCAGCCAAGCTCTTCCCTACCTAGTAGCTTTGTCTCCCGTAGAAAAGTGAGCTTTCTCTTCACAAAGAACAAGATTATATCATAGCATAAAGCTGGCAGAGAACTTCAGCAGAAAAAAAAAAAAAAAAAAGAAAACAGCACAGCACATGAAAAATCCTGGTCTTGCCCATCTCTTGTAACACACCAGGGTGAGGCAGAATGTTAAGGTCCTCTTTTTTCAGCCACTGGAGAACAGAGATGAAGCCAGCTTTGAGGGGTTGACCCAACCTTGTTTTTCCTCTTGATTTCTGCCAGAACTCTCCAGCGTTTTGCCCTCCCTCACAACAATTCAGCACATTTGTCAGGCAGGCCCAGATGACAGATGTTCATCCATCCTGAAGCCTGGGAAGCCAGCTTTTCAGAGAAACCCCACAGGACTACTCATAAAGCTCTTCCTTCAAGAAGTATCCTGCTGGTTTCCATCCCTCTTTCATAGGCAAAAAGAAAAGATTCAATAATCATCCCAAATTCTGAATTCCCACAGGAAGGTAAAACAGCCTAGGAAGGAAACACCTACAGATCTAGACACACTCTAATGACTTCTGGAAGGAAAAGAATTTCTGACTTGAAGATTGATTTTGCACTAGTGCGAGATTCAGGAAAAAGAAAAAAACCTTCTTGAAAGCAATCACTGTTTTCAGATATCAGACAACAAAATGTCAAGGCCAAAAGAAGATGATGAGCTGATCCACTGAGATTAATCCACATCAAAATGTGATGTGAAATAGCAGTCAGTATTTTCAGTCCTAGAGACTCACTCTAAACTTCCATGCTGGACAAAGAAGGTCCACAGATTTCAAAGCACTGACACATGGACAATGCAGACATTTCCTTGCAGTGGGCCAAGAATCTCCTGTAGTTGCTGTAATATCAGTAGTATCACTCCCCTGCCTAGAATAAAACCTCTGTGCTCTGACAAGAAGTGCTAAATCCCGTAGATAACCAGCCTGGCCCTGGATGCCCTCTCTGTACTCTCAACATTTAGAAGAGCCTTCTTGCAATGAAGAATTGCTTGAAGTCACTGAGCTTTGTGAGAAAATCAACAGCAAATATGTCAAGAAAGACAACAGTGAAGAGATTCTCAGTGTACAAATACTGAGCAATTCCTTTGCTTCAGTAAAAATCACTGAAAACAGTAGAAGCAGAAACCAAATTTGTTCTGGAATTATCATTAATATGAAGTTGCCATTTCTTTGGGCTCTACTTCGTTTCAAATGAGGCAGTATTGCTATTTTTAAGTTTTTCCACCAGAATTGTCCTTTCCAAAGCCAAAACAATTTTTCTAATAAACCATTATTACGATTTTTTGCTTAATTAAATTTTTCAAGCTCCTGATTTCTAGCATTACCTGAAATTACCTAACAGGAAAAAAACTACAGTATTTTCTTTGTGGAATACAGAAGCATTCAGATGAGATGACATTGATCAGGGGACTCAAGATGTCATACTAAAAAGGGAAAAAAAAAANGGGGGGGGGGGGGGGGAAGGCAAGAAAGAAATGATGCAACAGTTGCTTCTGACAATATTAGAGTCTACCCACATGTCTAACACTCCCAGATGTGCACAATCTGCTGCACAGCTTGACAAAGTCAACACCCAAGCATTCTCCACATTAGAGGAAAATATTAACAGGTTGAATTCCACAGACATATATCATAGAATTCCTTCCAGAAGAGTGGCATTTTTTGGAAGTGAAAATTGAAAATACATTTGCAGGTTTTATTTAATAACTACATTTATGTGGGTTTACTAATACACAAAGCAGGAACAAACAACAGTCATATGCCCCCATGTATATAGAGACCTTTTATTTTAGCTCTCTTCATCACTTCTTCCCCCCATCAAACTCTTCTTACTGTATCTGGTCACAAGTCTGCCCTGAACTGGAGGTTTTCCCCCATGTCATATAAAACAAAGGCCACAAGCCAAATTCCACTCTCAATTACACAGCTTCAATCTTTAACATCAGAAGACTCTACAGCAGTGCAAACCAATAATAGATTTTGGCTGCCCTTACAGACCTGATTTTGGCAAGTGGATGGAATAGGATTGCAAAGTTCTGTTTACCTCAGGAAAACAGAATTCACATCTGTCTTAGAAGAGATCTGAAAAAAGTTTTGTGGTCCAAAAAAACTAATCTAGTGGAATTCCCCACAGCATAAAATTGCTATAAAGAAGAGTCTTGCACAATTCAGTGTTATGCCCTTAATCCCTTCTTGGGAGAGGTCCAGGAGCAGAGGTGTGAAACTGCAGGAAAGGCACCAGGGGCAGGACTCTCAGCCAGCACTCCATGTTGCCAGCCTGCCCACAGGTGGAGGAGGGTTGCCATTCCCTAGAGCTGGCCAGAGCAGCGAATTACAGGTGCAGAAGCAGGGAAAAGGAAGGGAGAGGGAAATAAAGAACTCTTTGAGGGTTTTTAATAAGCCTGACAAAGAAATCATGAAACTTGAGAAGATGTAAATCAGACCTCAGGTGAAAAGCTTTTTATTTATGCAATATATCCAGCTATTGCCATGAAGTCATTAGGAACACAGGTTTCAATCCAGTAACAAATGCAATGTAAGATGTATATAAATAATCCATATAAAAGTGGAGTGAAGACAGAATTTCAATGTCCACACAACATTAAATTGCAAGGAACAGTCAAGCTCTATGTTATCGTAAGGTGGGCTGCTTCTTCAAATGAGTGCCCCTGGGAGAGAAAATAATGCATACTCTGAGAGGAAGCTGCTAGCACACCCTGAAGGGTTTGAGATCAACCTGTGCAGGATCACTGCAGCAAGGCGGAATTACAGCATTAGCAGAAAAATAGCATTACTTCACCGAAACAGGTATTTAGTATCTGATAGGCAGGGCCCCCTGTGAAAATGGTTATGTTAGGCAGAATAAATAAGGTTGTATCTGAGGGGAGCTCAGGAAGACATCTGTAGGAGAACACTACAGAAACTGGACCTATGAGGAACACATGGAATACCGAGAGCATTCAGAGCTGTACTGTGTTGCAATTGGCAAGCATGGCATGCTTAAAATTTAGTGGCTCATTTAAATAAAAAGCTAATTAGCAGTACTTGGAGGGTGGCTCTCACCCACTAAGCAGTGATGCACTGAGATTCAATGTGTAAGTCAAAAGATTCATGTGGATTATGCAGACTCAGTTCTATGGAGAAGCATGGTGTGAAGTTGTTTAAATGAGCTTCTGTAAGACACCTTCACACTGCAGATAAGATCTGGAGGCAGGTCTGCTTTGCAAGGGTCGCTGTCCAAGGGGAAGCTGTTTAGCTTGTCAGCATCAAGGAATCTTAGTGCAGTAAGTCAGAGCTGTTTCAACAAGTGATCACAATGGAGCTTTTGAATTTATTTCCATAGAGTAAGGAAATGCCTGTAGCTGCAAGCCACAACTTACTAGAGCTGGGCAAACAAGAACACTTGACAGCAGAGCCAAGCCAAGGAGCTTAGCCGGGATCAACGAGCCGTTAGAGCTGACTATACACATTCAACAAAAAATGGCATGAAGTGATCTGTATCTAAGGTCACCGTGGGAGCCAGGAAGTGCTGCCAAGGCATTCGTGCAGGTTTCTCCCTTCCTTGGCTCACCCTCATTCACAAACAGAGCTTCCACTGGCTTACCCACCTCTGATGACTGATAGGTCATGTTGCAGAGTCACTTATATTTAGAAGAACAGGTGGGCAGCCCCAGTCCTAATTTAATCAAGTTAACACTTTATATATCTTCATGGATTTCATAAGTCCTGTTGGGAACTATGGGATAGCACTACCTCAGCCTTCTAGAAGTTATAGACTTTATTTCTCTTTAGACATTAACAGTTCTCCTCTCTTTCCAGAGAGAAATTTTAATGCATAAATTTGAATGCACTCAGCTCTTTCCACAGTCAGCATGAAGATTTATCAGTAAGGAATGCCCCAAACTCATGCTAAAACTGACTTTAGTGTGACAGGAGACAGGAGATTATAATTACTTGTATGTGCAGAGCTGTCTTAACAACATACCAAACACTACCATTTTCCGCTTCCCACTGGGAATTCAAAAACTGATTGGATTCAATGTAATTGCAAAAGGTTCAATCCCTAGAAACTCAGGGACACCATGCCCTCCATCAAAGATCTCAAAAAAAAAAGGTAAGGGAGCCATCCTTGGCCTTCTGGCTTCATGTATCTGAAGATACACCCTGGAGATTGTTCCCACAGCACTTGAAGAAGTAGACTGGCATCCCTCAACATCATCCCACCAAGCTGGCACAGGCCAAGGATCTCTCCACCTTCAGGCTGCAGGCATGACACCTTCTATTAGCAGAACTGCTCAGGCTCACACATCTTTCTAAAAGGTCCAGAGCCAGGCAGCACAGCCAGAGATGTAACAGACACTCATCTCATCTGAGTGCTTGACAGCAGATATGCTGGCCAGCTTTGCTTGTCAGCATGGTCCAAGGTCCTAGATTCTGTTTGTGGAGTCCAACACTAGGAACTAATATCTACTTACTTCAATTATTGCAATAGACAAATGGAGACAAGATGAAGCTAGAGTAAGTCTTTTCACATGAAAATCACCAGCTAGACAATATACCACTCTCCATGGTACACCAGTACTTCTTCCTGCCCATATTTGAGCAACTTCTCTACAGAAAGCAGAACTGGTGGTTACAGCCATGATTGACTTTCTAGTCTCAGGGAACCATCTCATGTTCACTGTGTTAAGTCACAACGGTATCTAAGGTGTTTATGACCTGTGGAAACTCCAAAGTCCAGCAGATGGCTAACTAGTATTTTCCTCTCTGCATTTTAAAATGTGAGCAACATTATCATCCTAGAGTGTTGATAGAAAACCCCAGATGACAATCTCCATTTTGATTCATTATCTATCATGATAATTTAAAATATGGTATTGGTGGTAAATGTGTTCATTAAATGACCCAGTGAGGGGCCAACTCTTCTCACAGTCCCAAAGACAACCAGGGTCAGTGTCAGCAATGTAAAGGATAATTAATCTTATCTGTCAGTGCAGCTGCTTCACATCATTTTACCCTAATAGTGAATATCATATCTTTGCCAAGTTAAAGGAGCAGAAGCAGAACACAGCATTCAGATGTAGTTTCCCATGGTCAAGTCCACTCTCGGTGCAATGAATCCTCTGAACTCAAAATTTTTAAGCTTTCTGGTGTATTTTGTTCCTGTGAAGGTCTGAACAAAGTTGTTAAATTTACTACCTCTAGGTGACATGACCTTCCGGTGGGCCTTCTAATAAAAGATATGGCCTTTGGAAATCAGGGTGAAAAATCTAAGCTTTCAGATTTTACAAATAATTTTTTTTTAAAGCAACACCCTCATGGCATCCAGCTTGTTCATACACTCAAAGAACAGACCTTTGATGATCCCCTACTCATCCCAAAATGTAGAGCTGGATAGTAATGTAGCCTGTTGTGGCGGGGCACACCCAAGTCCCTGCCCCACCGAACGTTTGAATGCGGTGTGAAACTGTTCTGCTTCCCCCAACCTCTGGTTCAGGGTGGGGGGG
>VWYK01013584.1:4386-15849 GCA_013399775.1 Semnornis frantzii
TCGAGGTGTCGTGAAGATTAAAATATGTATACAAGCAGAATGAAGTGAGGCCCGTGTCATTAATGTCATGAAAAGTCTGAAGATGAAAAAGCAAAGCAGGGCAGTGTTACAGTAATATTAACAACCTGGTTTTACATTCAGAATTTTTTTATGTGGTAACAGCAACATGAATGTGCCCAGCTGCCTGAAATGTGCTCTGGAACTTCCGTCTGCTTTTTTATAAGCATAAAACATTATTTTCTATGTTGACAGTTAAAAATGGTGCTGTTGAGGGAGTAAACAGATTTTTAAGTTACCTGTTCAAACAAGTAGTTCTTCTGTTGAGTCTTCAAAAGGCCCCAGTAGTAGGAAATACACTACCAAATAATACCTTTATTTGCAGTTCATTTTTTCAAAGCAGTAGTGCAATAAAAGGAGATACCATCTTTGCTGCAAAATTTATCTCATTTTCTTCAGTTTGTCAAGTCTATTATGTCAGTATAGAGTATTCACATGAAGTGTAAATATACTGCTTCTAGCTCAGGAAGTCCCTAAGCTGCACATTGCAGGAGGCTGGGAGTATTTGAACAATCTATTCCTTAGGCCTCTGTCAGAGGTAGGATTCTGGACAAGACAGATTTTCGATCTGACTGATCTGACTGCTGCTGTGTTAGCCAGGATTTATGGTTAAGTTTATTATAATTATTTTTTTGGGTGAAAAAGAGGAAACCTGAAGTTTTACAATGACAGCATTCCTAATGATTTAAGTACCAAGAAAACATAATTTCCTTTGAGAGAAAAAAAAAAAAATTGCCATTAGAGCACAGGTTTAAGAAAAAAAACTAAGAAACGTAGGCATATCTGCTTCTGTCTCTGCGATACACCTTGAATTGAACTCTGGAAATTTGTATAAGATAATTTTGTATGGGACATTTTATGAATTGTTAAATGGGGAAATGAGAAGAATTAGTTACTAAGTAGTAGTTAACAATAGTAGTCAGGTTTGTTTCAGTTAACATTACTTTGTTTAGTCTTGATTTCTGTAACAGCATGCTTTGACCAGTGAATGTAGCATTCCTTGAAGCAAATACATAAAAAGAAGTTGGCAGTGTAAAATATCAGTATTTTTAGGTCAATCATATCATGATTTAACAAACTTAGGACAGAAGATGTTACTTATTGAAATGAATGGGCTCTGTCAAGCATCTTTTGTAGCATCCTTGCACAGGGCTGGAATGCCTCTGCAATGAACTTTCAACTCTCATTTAATTAAATATCAGTAACTACACTATTTGGGTTACAGTGTGCTAGCTGTGAAGTTAAAATAAAATATTATTAGGAGCTACTTAAGTTGTAGTTAGCTTATACCAGTATTTTCCAAGTTCTGATACATAGTGCACTGGGGTTCATTGGACTACTTGTAGGTCATCCATGTGAGTCAACTAAGAAAAGCAGATCAATTATCAGCAGATTTTAATGTGCTACCAGTGCCTGCAGCTTCACTAGAAGATGTTTCCAGGTCTGAAAATGAAGAGGTTGAAAACCATTGGTTTTGACAGTACCATTCCAGTAGCCTCATCTGCAAGGGCTTGTCTACACAGGACTTTTCTGATTAACTCCATGTCTCATTCTACAACAAAGAGTCTGGTTCTGTTTATGTTAAACCATTTTCAAAGTATGATTGCACTTTGAATTCATACCCTACCTTAATCCATGTTAACTTTCAGTGCATGCCCTAAGGGAGCAGTAAACTAAACTGAATGATTGTGTCCACACAGGGGTTTAATGGAGTTTAACTAGCAGAATTCAAGTTCATCAAGGTATTATTTAAGCTTAATTTTCTTCATGCCCTGGTATAGACTAGCCTAAGAAGAAAAGTTATGGTTTAGTTGTAAGTGAATGAGGCACGTTATACAATCCATTACTGAGATTTTATTACAATTTTGGGGGGTTGTAAAATATGTCTACTATAGAGTAGTACTATAGAGTACTATAGAGTGTAAAATATGTCTTACTATAGAGTAGTAAGTCGTGTTTGTCACTTGTAGCAATTGTTGTTAGATCTGAGAAATAAAACAATGTTCATGTTGTTGAACAACTAACTGCTTTATTTGTTTTTCAGTTTGGATCAAAATACATATGTCTACTTAAAATAACACAAACTTTGAAGTACAAAATAATTTGTCATCTGAATTGCAGTTTCAGCTATGACATTATGCATATTTGATATTTTTTGAAGCAGATGAACACCATTAGCATTTTAAGTGTTTATAGCAAATCTGAATATTATGGAAATTAAACATTTTTCTGTAAATTTGGAGTAAACTTTAAAATGTCTGGGTTCGATGGTCTATGTGAGATTAAATAATACTTTATTATATTCCCGAAAATGCAAGTGTATTTTAGATAACATTTTTACCTCAACTACAGTCATATTTAAAATACATTTGTATTTTCAGCTGTAAGACGTAAGTCAGCTCCTGTGCTTTGAAAACTGCTCAAGTTGATGTTGCATAAATAAGTATGTTTTACACAGGAGGAATATAAAGTTAACTGTCCCTCTGACTTGCATTCAGATTAATTCTTCATAATTTAAAAGAATTTTTTTGGTACTGTCGTTCAAACATTGATCAAAATCTTGTTAATATAGTTACATCAAAGTTTAAACAAAGTAAAGCTCAGTTTTTCTTAGTGGTCAGCCCTGATCACTGATCAAAACAGAATTAATTATTTGTTTCACGTTGTGGTTGCTCTGTCAAAATCCTTTAAATACCTCTTGGAGCTGAGAGGGAGTCTTACGGCCTGTGACAGAGCAGCTGGTCTGGACATGGGCTGATGCCCCAGTTGACAGGTTGTTGGATTAGAAAGAATATCAAAGGCAGTGAGTAAGATTAGGGATAAGTGAACATCTGACAGCAGTTTGCAGCAGGGGAGAACAGATGATAAACAATGGGAGCGGGGTGCGGGGGGGTGGGTGAGAGGTGAGAAGGCCATGGGAAAAGTGTGGCGGCAATCACTAAAGCTCCAGGTTGCTGAGCCCCATGAATAGAACAGGAAATGGGATTTGCTGGGACAGATGTGCTGAGCAGTGATGAATACATTATAGGGAAATGAGGCTAAACTCCTAAAGGTGAGAGATGTTCTTTCTCTAAAAAGAGAAAGTACAGAAAAGAAAAAACTACCCTCCTGGAGAAGTAAGCATTAGTACTTGAAAACTAAAGCAGAAATAAGTAATGCTAACGGTAATTTTAATTACATGGTTATTCCACAGTAGTATTTGTGAAGATCTCTAGGTCATGTACTTCTAGAGCAACAACCTTACGATGCTTTTACATATATAGTACTTCAAGTATTTGTTACACCAAAAATTACACAAGTAGTAGAATAGTTTGAAAGATGGAATAGCCTAAATGGAGGCTCTGACTGGATAGTACTCGGATGCATATTCTGTTTCTGGCATGTATTATGTAGCACTCTCATAACATATATTTGATCTTGCCACCCTTAAAATGGAGTAGTTCTGAGTGATCTTGAGAGGTCCTTCCAGCCTTAGATTTTTTACAGTTCTGTAAAATGACTGTATACTTGTAGAAAATAATACATGACTGTTCCTGTTCCTTAGGATATTGTTTTGGTACTTCAGAAACTTCTTCAGTTTCCATTCTTGATGGATCCTTTTCCAACATTTATGAGAGAATTATTTCGGAAAGCAAACAAAAACCTTTTTTTCTGTTTACTGGTAGGAATATGTAAGTTCAGTGACAGATAATTTTTTTCTCTGTTTTTTTCCCCCTAATTTTAAAATAAAATGTCATTAACCAAAACTCACATTAACATTTTAATAGCATATTACTTTAGCAGAAGGGTGAGATGCAGAAAATATGATCCTTGACATTGCACAGAGGAAATAGTAATGATTTGTTCTTAGGCATCACTGAGTTTTTTCCACAATGTATTCTCCCAGTTTGTTTTACAAATACAAGCTTGCTTAAATAAGGTAGAAACACAAAACTACAAGAATCACCAACTCCAAAACATAAAAGACCAGTGCTGTAAGGACAAGAGGTGACTTAGCTGTGATGGGAATGCCCACCATCTGTCTTTCCTGACCTCCACTCTTGTATGTGCTGCCCCTGTCCTCAAGATGAGGAGATGTATCTGACCTCCTTTAGTCACTGTTTGCTCCTAGTCTTGTGTACTGTAACTGTAGCTCTAGATTTTAAAAGAACAAGGGATTGTAACTAGAATATGGGAAGAATAGGTATGTCCCACAGCCCTGCTTCTTTGAAGTAGCTGTCCGTGTGGCAGCAATGCTACATGTGGTGTTTTCACCACAACAGGATCACTTGAATACAGTAACTGAGGAGTCTGTAGACTTCTGGAGCTCTGGAAGTCCCATAAAACTAGTGATCCACAAATTCTGCACTTCAAGATGCCATAGAATTAAAGATATAAAGTATCAGTAAGCACAGCAAAAACATAGATAAGAAGTACATTGTACTAATTCTGGTATGCATAAGAACCGAACTGTACTGATAGTTCTGTTTTCAATAAAACTGATTTCTGCATTTGAAGAACCTGAGATTTGTTACAGGCAGTTCTCATTTATTGAGTGATTGAACATTTTTTGCATTTGGCTTTAATTTATATCCCAAGAGTTAAACTGTTACAGGGTAGTTGTCATTATGAAGGTTTCAGAAATACTTCATTAAAGAATAGAACTGTATAAAAATCACTAATCAAACATGATTATTAAATTAATTGAATATCTGTTGTATATGACTTGTAACTAACAGGTGCATTTCTCTGTATCAGAACTCTCTTCAGCATAGATAAAAGGTTAGAAGATGTTCCCAAGGTACTCCTTGAATCTTTTGTGTGTTTTTTTGTTTATTTTTCCTGGAAGATACCAGATCACCACTACTATGGGAATTGAATTTCAATCGAGTCTATCAAAATGGAAAGGTAAAAGTGAAATTAAGGAAATAGCAAAACCTTGAGCTAGTTGCATCTGTCACTTTGAACGGATTTTTTTNNTTTTTTTTTGGGGGGGGGGTGTGGTGGTGTGGAGAAAGGAGAGGATGAAAAGCCCTGAGGATCTTTGTGAGGAGGGTCTGTGAGAAAGTCTTAGGAGGAAAATCTAAAGATTGTTACTAAGCCTTGGCTTCTATTAGCCCCCTGCTGCTGTTCTTCATCAAGTTGTTTTAATGGCTTTCAAAGCAAGTGAGTGGAAAATGGTTTCTCTGGAACTTTAAGTAGATTGAACTGAAAACTGTCATTGCTTTATAAGTAAAACACATCAAAGTTTAATGGAAGAATTGCTTGTTAAACAGATTGTAGATTTTAATTAAAAAATTGGGAGATATCATAAAAGAGACATCAGATCATCATAACTACCTAAAGGCAAAAGTTTCATGGCTTGTCGTCTGCTCAGGAACCCTGTGTTCAGAATCTCTTTCATAGCTTTTGTGACCCTGTGTGTGTGTGCATGAGTGCAACTTTTTTTTTTTTCCAAAAGTTTTAGTTTTTTTTTCCCTAATGTGCAGAGGGAAAATTACAGAAGCATAAAAATGGACATAGTGGTTACTTTGGTTTTTTATTTTCTTTCCCTTGTATTTAGGGATTCTTTCTTGTATTTTTAACTGCCCATGCTTCAAAATTTAATGTATTTCTGATAGTTACTTGTATTGCACTGTGTAAAACGTGTTCAGTGTGTGCAAAGTGCATTTGCATATTATGTAGTTACTGTGTAAGTGTTTCTTCTGGAGCCTGATCCTCTCACTTTCCCCTCCTCTCTGTACCTTCTTTTCCTTCCACAGTCCTCTTGTACAGTGAATAGTGTGGCTTTTTTAGAGTTGTGGTAGATCTATTAAGGAAAAAAAAAAAAAAAAAGTGTCCATAGAAAATAGAAAACAACTATTCAACTGAGACTTTGAGCTTCATTCTTTTATGCTTGTTCTGATATGTCGTGCAATATATGATCAAGGTGCATATTTAGTAAGCAAATACAAACAGTTGTTTTAAAAGTCTAGAAGTATTCCTCAGCAGGGTGATAAAGCACACTCATTATTCACTATCTACTTTAAGATTTCAGAGATGTTAAATGTAATTTCAATCATAATTTATGACTGCTTTCTGGAGATTGACTGTAGACATGACTCTTAATGAAGAAAATTACATTTCCAAAAAGCCTAATATGTGATGACTGTTATTACTGGATTTTCCATACATGATATGCTTAGAAAAGATACATATCATCAAACAGCAAAAGGTTATTTGAGTGATTCTGTAAGATTTTAATGATGTCCAAGATCATTTCAGTGAGGAGTAGTAGGAATATTGACTATGCATCAGTTACATAGGATTTGATAAACTTGGTGTTATTATTTTAAGGATTAATTTCAATGATGTTTGGCATTTTAGCTGGTGTTTTAGTTAGATGTAATAGTTATTTGTGAACTTGGAATGGATGTAGCATTGAGGTACTCGAATGTGTCCAGAGAAGGGCAACGAGGCTGGTGAGGGGCCTCGAGCACAAGCCCTATGAGGAGAGGCTGAGGGAGCTGGGATTGTTTAGCCTGGTGAAGAGGAGGCTCAGGGGAGACCTTATTGCTGTCTACAACTACCCGAAGGGTGGTTGTGGCCACGAGGTTGCTTTCTTCTCTCAGGCAACCAGCACCAGAACAAGAGGACACAGTCTCAAGCTGCGCCAGGGGAAGTTCAGGCTCGAGGTGAGGAGAAAGTTCTTCACTGAGAGAGTCATTCCCTACTGGAATGGGCTGCCTAGGGAGGTGGTGGAGTCACCATCCCTGGAGGTGTTCAAGGAGGGTTTGGACATGGCACTTGGTGCCATGGTCTAGTCTTGAGGTCTGTGGTAATGGGTTGGACTTGATGATCTTTGAGGTCTCTTCCAACCTTGGTGATACTGTGATACTGTGATTTTGTTTGGCTGCATATAAAAGTTCTAGACTACAAATGGGCTTGGACTATAAAAGACCAGATATTGAGATCCTTAGCATGAATTTTCTTAAAGTTGAAATTCCAGCCTTGCTGAACACATATTTTTGCTCCTCTTATTCGTGAGGCCAGGTCTTCACTTGCATTTTTTTCTACCTAATTCTAGTTTAAGCAAAGCCTAAAGCAATTCAAATAACTTTTTTTGTGGTTTTTGATGTTGGTGGGTTTTTGGTTTTTGGTTGGTTCTTTTTACTTAAAAAATAGGTTATTGGAGTCACAGCAATTCTGTGCTTTATGACCAAAAATGACACACTGTGATAAACTGAACTGGAAGTCAAGATGTGGAAAATATGGGAGAGATAGATACATTTGTATATTGCAGCTTTATAAATAATTGAAAAGCTTGTTTAGGGTGCGAAACTGGGTAGCTCTTGTATATATTTTAATCTTGAAATTCTGAAAAAAGACATCCCCATTATCTTCATTCAGTTTTGGTCACTTTGAAGCAGCAGGAGTAGAAGATTTGACTATCAAGTCTTTTGGCAAATCTGTCTCAGAATTTCACATGTATGTCATGACAGGACGAGGGGTAATGGTTTTAAACTGGAAGAGGGAAGATTCAAACTAGATGTTAGGAGAGGATTCTTTCCAGTGAGGGTGGTGAGACACTGGCACAGGTTGCCCAGGGAGGTTATGGATGCTCCCTCCCTGAGGGGTGCAAGGCCAGTTTGGATGAGGCCTTTAGCAACCTGTTCTAGTGGGAGGTGTCCCTGCCTATGGTGGGAGAGTTGGAACTGGGTGATCTTTGAGGTCCCTTCCAACCTAAACCATTCTGTGATTCTATGTCTGCAGTTTGCACTCTGCTTTCAGCATTGTAACGTTTCTGTCACTTTAACATAATAGTATATAGGCAGTTTCTGGCTTACTTTGCAAGCTTCGTGTTGCACTTTAGAGTGACAGTCTGTAGTGCTGCAGTTTGTGAGCAGTAAAATTTGATCTGTAGCACTTCTGATTTGTGTCAGATAAGTTAAAGAATTAAGAGATCATTGGCCTCCTATTCAAGCAGTTAGTAATTATTAAGTACAGAAATGACTACTGTACCACTTTATCAGATGTTTCCATCAAATCTGAATGCTCATTGTCTCCCTGGTTGTTTCTGTAAACCATCCCTTTTTCTTCTTGAGGAGAGATGGTTGACCTGTCAGTCTGGAGAACCCTATTTCTTTTTATCTCCTCACTTTCTCTTTGATCTCTCTAGGAGTTAAAACCTTTTGGCAGAGCTCTCACAAGACTCATGGGAACATGCAAGCCTTCTTAGAGCATTATGGTACACTCCACAGAAAAAGATTAATTTGTAAAAGCAATGATATAAATGTCAAGATTTAAGTGTAAGAATTATGTTGGGGGGGATGGGAGAGAGAAGATTTAATCACGCTCAGGGGCTGAAAAAAAGCTAGTCAGGGAAACTATCTCACTAAATGAGAAAACTGTTGGAATACTTGCTTTTGAAGTATTTATCAAAAAAAAACCCCAAACCAGATGAATGCCAGTTGGCATTGTGTCTTCCCTCCTCTCTGTACATTCTTCTGCAGCTCTTATGATAGAGCAGTGGCATGCCTTCCAGCACTGCGCTAAGTGGGATGACAAACCACACCTAACAGTTGTGCCTTGGGGAGAGGATGAAAGAGAAAAGAAACAGCTTTCTGTGGTGCTGTGTTTTGTGTACTTTTCTGGTCAGAAAAGTGTGTCTTGCTCTTGCAAGGAAAGATGGGTAATTGACTGTAGTTCTTGCAGAAGTTAATTCTTCATTCTCAGATCAGCCGTGCTGAATCTGTGGAGGAAATTTGTGACCGTTCTTCGCCTAAGATTTTAGCTCTTCTGTATCTGCTATGTTCGTGCTATTGCATCCTCAGGATAAAGTCTTAGAGCTTAAGGTGTCACAGTATTCTGTTAAAGCAGCCGACAGAATGTCCTAACATGCTTACAGCATTCAGTACTGCTAAAGAGACACACTAAAAATCCCAGGACTGTGTCTGTGAAAACATGTGTGTTAAGTGGTAACCTTGAATTCCTGTGAGACTGGGTGTGTAAGAGACGTCCTTCCCTGCTCGCTCTTCACCATGGAGACACCGTGGTGCTGCACCTGGCTTTGTTCCCAACTTTGTTGAAACTAGGCATCTCCCAAGTGCTGCTTGTTAACCTTGGTCAGTCTTGTTAACGCTGGCTCTTTGTTGGCGCATACCAGACTGGTGTGTGATGCAAGACACAGTACATTAAGTTGTTTTCATAGAATCATAGAATCGTTGTGCCTGCATTGGCTTGAATTCTGCATCAAAAATACTTTGTCCTTCATAATTTATAAATAAATTAATGGATGTGTTAATTACTTTTAAAAATCACATTTATCTGAACCATGCTATAGCTTTACAGGTGCATTTGCAAAGCCAAGTAACTTTGTGACGGATTGTTTTCTGTGGGTATTTTTTTTCTCTTAATCCAATTTTAATGACATGACAAGCTATATACAGGCTTTTTCTTATCAGTGTTCTGTTTCAGGTGACATAGTTGGTAGTTTTTGTTTCTGAAATTAGAACAGTATCGACTGAATAGTTTTGAATGCAGCTATATTATCTAAAAATTGAGTGGTCCAGTACTGTGATAGCAAACGGATAGTTGTGGGGTTTTTTTGGTTTTTGTTTTTCTGCTGACTCTTTGTCAACCAGGGAAGATTTTTATTAGACTCTATAAGTTGCAATGGAATTTGTTAGAATGACTAAAGAGGTAATGAGAAATACTAGACAATTGATGGTGGTGATTAGCATTTGGCTGAAATACCAGTGGCAACTTAAACTGTGGTTTTATGGTGTTGTCAGTGTTGTTTCCCTGAACAGCATTGTGAAATTAGTGATGAAAGGACAGTTTCTTTCCTTCCTCTTTGGATGAGGGTCACGACCTAGGGTAGCAAAGACAAAATTATGCTTGTAGGCGTAGTGGTTGCCTTGGGACTGATGATTTTAAGATTCATTTCCCTTTTACTTGTGTTTGGCTCTTTCTCTGCTGTGCCTGCAGAGATGAGATGAGAGCCCTAAATCTTGGCAAAGCCAGTGAGGTATGAATGTCTCGGTGAGTCAGAGATTTGACATAAGGTTGTCTTCAGCAGCCCCAGATTCTTTGGGGTGCCATACTGTGGAATTATGAGTTTTGGGAATGTGACTTGGACCAAAGCAGTGTTTGTCCAGTGTGTATCAGTTGGAGAGTCCTTTTCCTAAGGAATTGAAAGGATATTTTGACTAATGAACACACAGGTTGAGTACAAGAAGGAGTTCAAGGATGTCAAATGAGATTTCTGATGTACTGTAAGGTCTCTGACTCACAACAAGTACTTTATATTGAATCTTTATCTTGAAAAAGCTACTGCAGACATGATTGGTCTCAGTATGGTATGACGAGTGCAGAATTATCGTTCCTGCGTGTCATTAAATATCACTGGTCTGAAATCTCAGTCAGGCCTTTTATCTTGGTAACTCTTATAGTCAAAAGCAGTAGGTTCCCATGGACCAGAACATCTCAAACTGATTTCCCAGAGATGTTTCTCATTCCTTGGTCTCTTAAATTTAAAAAAAAAAAAAAATAAATAAAAATTATTTGTCTTATAATTAACTGTGTCTTAACAAAAATTAGCAGCTTGGGACATGTCTTCTAAGTGACTTAGAAATGTAAATGCCATTTTCCAAACCAATTTGCAGGAATCAGTGTCATCAAATTTCACAAAGTCTCCATCCGGTAGCAGAGCAGAAATAAGTTTGTAATCTTAAGACAAATGCTGCAGTTCAAATCTCATCACAGAACATGATATTATTCTAATAAAAGTGTTTGGACATTATTTGTGAATTCTGGTTCTGAAATGAAGTAGTTCAGAGTAAGGGCTGCATTCAGTGAATGCCCTAAAAGTCAAGGTTATTGAATGGTATGAAGTGCTTTCTTAAATCTTGTCCTTTGGAGTAGTTCATGAGTGATTATCAGTTGGAGCGTATGAACCTTTGTCTCTTGTCTTGCAGATTAATTTACTATTGAACTAAAAAGGGCATATTTGTTTGTTTCTAACTGGGTAAATATGCAACAGTTTACATAAATAAGAAAAGCTCTAGAAAAATAAACACATGACACCGAGCAGTTCTTAGCACCTTTCTGGTTGAGATATTGCTCTGGCTTTTGTTCTTTCAGCTGAACCCAGCAAATAATGTCTCCTGGACCTATGTTTCACACGCTCCTAGGCTGTTCAGGAAAATTTGTTTCCATTTCCCTTAGTGTTTACTGGAACTGGAATTTGTACAGAAACCAACAACAAAACATTACATGAAATTGCAGGTACAGTTGTCCCCTAGACTGTATGGCACATATTTATTTTCTTTTTGCGGTGGCAACATGGAGAAGCTGTTCCGTGCTGAGGTGATTTAGTCACTAGGTGACATCTTTAGTGTGGCTCAGTGTGTGGTCACAGAAATGTTTGTACCATTTATACACAGG
>VWYK01013585.1:0-13820 GCA_013399775.1 Semnornis frantzii
TCCCAAACCATCACACCAGTGGACAGTCAGCATACGCTCCCTGTTTTGGAGGAGCAAGGCACTTCATCTGGGTGGGTGGAATTTTACTGCTTGGCCTTTGGATAGGAAACTGCTTGGTGGGCTGTTTTATCCTTTTTGCACAGACAGAAGTATGCAAACTGGTAAGGAAACAAGCAGTTCTAAGCCACGTGTTTTGCATAGGTTTGTGTATCACCATAGGTTGATGCAGAAGACAATGTTGTACTTGTCACACAAACTGGATGCCAGGGAGTTAAGTGCCTGAGAAAAGATTGGCAAGATTGCCACTGCCTACCAGATACTATGGGGCAAGAAAGGTAGTAGGAATGGCTTTTGATGTCCTGCCCTTCAGTCTCTATCTCCAGGCTGCCCTCCTACTTAAAACGCAGAAGGCACAAAATGTTCTGGGCTGAGATTATGTTGGAATCATCCTCCAAATTGCAGGGTCTTTAATGATGCTTTTTAAGCCTTTTCAGTTAGTTGGATGTTATGTACAGACTGGTGCAGCCAGAGTATATCACTGGGTACCA
The DNA here is from genome assembly GCA_013399775.1 of Semnornis frantzii. NCBI lineage: Eukaryota > Metazoa > Chordata > Aves > Piciformes > Ramphastidae > Semnornis > Semnornis frantzii. The sequence continues at coordinate 549 of VWYK01013585.1, forward strand.
AGATGTCACCAAAGTGAGACACTGGAGGAAAGGTGCCTTCTGGGGTGGCTGGAGGTGATGAACAGCCAACAACAAGTAATCAAGAACAGCTCCTGTCCTCCAGAGTGCCATTTACATCCATCTCATTCACTTAGAAATTTCTGAACCATCTTACTTCACAATTTTGCTTAAATTTCATTATTCAACACTTGGTGATAAAAGTATGAAGTAAGCAGGAAGTTAACTCTAAGTGGGGGTCTGGGTTGATGAAAAGCTCAGACAGCCCAGTCCTGGGCTGCAAGAGCAGTGTGGGCAGCAGGGCAAGGGAGGGGATTCTGCCCCTTTACTCTGCTCTCCTCAGACCCCATCTGGAGTACTGTGTGCAGTTCTGGAGCCGCCAGCACAGGAAGGACATGGAACTGTTGGAGTGAGTGCAGAGGAGGCCACGAAGATGCTCAGAGGGCTGCAGCAGCTCTGCTATGAGGACAGGCTGAGAGAGTTGGGGCTCTGCAGCCTGGAGAAGAGAAGGCTTCTAGGAGACCTTGGAGTAGCCTTCCAGTATCTGAAGGGGGCCTACAGGAAGGCTGGGGAGAGATTCTTTACAAGGTCTTGTAATGACAGGACAAGGGGCAATGGGTTTAAACTGGAAGAGGGGAGATTGAAACTGGATGTTTGGAGGAAGTTCTTTACAGTGAGGGTGGTGAGACACTGACACAGGTTGTCCAGGGGGGTTGTGGCTGCTCCCTCCCTGGAGGTGTTCAAGGCCAGGGTGGAGGAGGCCTTGAGTGACCTGTACTAGTGGGAGGTGTCCCTGCCTATGATGGGAGGTTGGAACTAGGTGATCTTTGAGGTCCCTTCTAACCTTACCATTCTATGATTCTATGATAAGGGTATGTTATGATTTGCTTCCTTCAAAAAAGGCCATGGACTTTCACAAGGATGATGCTCTCACCTTGGCTTACTTTTGTTTTCTGCTTCTGATCATCTCGGCACCACAGCACTTTGCTTGCTCTAATGAGCTCAGTTGTTTCCGTCTAAAAGCATAACTCCTCCATGCAGGCACCTTTTCTTGGTGCTTGGCAAGTGACGTGCACATCAGTGGCACTGCATAACAGAATCACTCAAAAAAAAACCAAACTGGATTTGTCAACCATCGTTCAATAAGAAATTGAATTAGCACCTCAGAATACCTAGGAATGTGGAGCTCTAAAGTATATCTGAGGCTGAGGCCAGCCCCCTGCCATAGCCAGCCTCAGTCAGATAAACCCTTTCATAAACTAATTAACGGATCCATCTTAGAACAAATTAGGTCATTTGCTACCATTGCTCCCACCGGGAAACTGTTCAAGAGCCTCACTTACTTGTTGCTTTGAAATGTTCTTCTAATTTTCAGCCTCAATTTGTTCATGGCCAGTTTATATCCATTTGTTCCTGTGCCAGTATTGTCCTTTAGCTTAAATAGCTCTCTGCTTCTGTTCCTTGATGTATTTATGGACAACATTCATGTCTCCTCTGAGATTTTGTTTTACTAGGCTGAACAAGACAAGCTCTGTGTTGGTCTGATCATCCTCATCATTCTCAGCACCTGGTCTTATTTGAAATTGTTTCACTTCTATGTATTTGACAGCAAGTAAAAAGAATTGATAATAAGAGCAGCCATCTCCATTCAGGGTTCAATAAAGGAGAAACAATCTGCATGACAAACAGGATGTGATACCTGCTGTAGACAAGGTGGCTGTATTTCTTAGTTTTGGTAGCGTTCATAAAACTCTGAGCTCATTTCAAACACAAAAGAAAACCCATTCCATGCTCTAGGAATTTTACATTTTGGTTTCCTCCACTGTCTGCATCTAATAGTATGGGGTTTTTAAGTCACACTTGACTAATGATTTTTTTTTTTCCTGCCAGGCACTTTTTCAGGACAATAATTTCTATTTAGTGTCAGCGGTAGATGCAAAGAGAGGACTGGGAGAACTGTGCATCTGTATGGCCACTTGAGTAGATTTTGAGTATGGCCACTTGAGCAGACTTCTTAGTCCTTCTGTATGCAATTGTATGCCAGAGAATGAGATGCAATGTAGTTCTGAAGCTCGCTGTCTCATTACAGCTAGCACTGCAGCTTCCCTTTTGTCCTGCTTCACAGGTTAGTGGCCTGAGCACAGCTTAGTGCTCTGAAGTGTTGAAGAACTGTGAAAAAGATGTGCTATGTGGCTTGGGATGTGTGGTGTGCCAGCAGAGGATCACACAGGGTGTGGGGGTCACTTTGGTCCCTTGACTAAATCCAAATCTGGAGACTGGCTTCATCTCTTTGTGCAATGCTGAAACTTCAGAATACAACCCCCCTGGAAACTAAATTGACATGTATCTCATACACTGCTGTCAGCAGCTTTGGTTCTTCTGCTAAAACAAAGACACACAATGGTGTTTCAATATTGTATAGGCTATTTCACCTTAAAAAAAAATGCAAGCAACAAGTGTTTTAAGAATACAAGTGACATTTAGAAATATATGGTCATCTGCTTCAGGTTAAAGGACTGTGAAAGCCTTTGAAAAGTCAGAGTCTGAAAGAGGCTGAGGTGATTTGGGAGATGCAGAAAAGATATCAACACAGAGTTATTAATTCAGATACGCAAACTCTCCACATGATCTCCTCTTTATAGTAAGACATGTGACATGTAAGGGTCTCACTGGTGAAACAGGACTCTATATGGGACTTAAAACTTAGTGCTTCAGGTGTGGGAGATCCTGTAACGTGTAGGAGCTGGTGAGAAGGCACATCCATGTGTTAGTCCTTTTTATACTCCCCACACATGCCATTACCACATGGCCATTTCCCATACTCAGCATCTAGTCACACCTCTGTTTCTTATCTAAAATACCTTCTCTTTTGAGCAGTTTCTAGCCTCTAAGAAGTCTCTCAATTAGAGATGATCAAAACCATTTCAAATTTCCCAACCCTCAGAAATGCAGCTTAATCAAAGTAGACACATTTTTCAGGAGCAATTTGGTTCCAGTTTTGATACAATTTTAAATGAAGAATGAATGTAAATGAACCATGTCAGGTTTGTTTCATTTAAATATATGAAATATTTAATTTTTACTTTACTGTTTTGATTGATTTTCCTTCAGCTGTCATCCTGTCAGTCAAAATACTGTTCATATTGCTGTTCATGGTGTACTTGTTTGTATTTAATATTAAATTACATTATTTAGAGTTGGAGCTTTCCTGTATTGTGATGGGGGCTTTTTATATTTCTCCTTTAGAGTTTTATGCTGATGAGAAATGTAGATGGACAATTTTTCTTCCAGATTTAGAATTTCTTACTTCCAGCAATGAACTTGCAGTGATCCCCTTCTTCATACTGCTTATGCTGTGTGGGGAATACAGCTTCCCTAGATTTTGATTTTATTACAGAATGATCCAGATGAGTCCTGCTCTGACATTTTTTTTTTCACTAGAGACTTCATCCAGATCTCACTGAGTACTAAAAGCTGGCTTGGCAGTTACAGATATGCCTTTCTCCATGAGATGATTCACTGTGTGGAGGACAGCAGAGGGTTTTGGAAAAGGCAGTTCAAAAGTTCTCTCCAATAAGAAAAGGGTTCAGAGACTGAAGGAGGGCATGCTGAAGGAGCTTAGATGAGCCACAATCTATGACACAGCACACTTAACAAGAAAAGCAGTTACTGTGGATCACAAGTTTTGTAGCTGAGACCACAGCGTGGAAGGCTGGAACAGCACTACCTAGGTCTGGGTACTTGTAACATGGATTTAGCTGTCTTTGTCATGCAGTACCCTGTGAGCAGTTTATTATCTGGAAAGTTTGAGAGTCCTCTATTTCACTGGTGGCTATGCATCAAGTGTTGCCTTCTTCCCAGGCTGTGCTCAGACATCTTTCAAAATTATGGTAAATATTGATTTAGTGCTCTGCTTAAACATGCATCTCTGGCACAGAGTCTCCAGCGAGCGTGCCTGTGTCAGAGAGAGGAATTAAATTCACAGCCAGAGTTCACTATAATAGCTGTTTTATTCATCCTGAGCTTGCCTCCTTGGAAAGCACCATGCTGTCATGTGTGTCTCTGAAGAATGTAAATTAAATAAATGTATTAAAATGTTAAAATCTTTGACAGTGAAATATCCCCAGTCCCTTAATCCTGGGAAGGTCACCTTTGAAAAGTGACTGTAGAAATGGTGTGTTAGGACTGTGTGTCTCAGCTGCTAAGGGAGAGACTCCCATCATAGAATCATAGAATGGTAAGGTTGGAAGGGACCTCAAAGAACATCTGGTTCCAACCCCCTGCCATAGGCAGGGAAACCTCCCACTAGCACAGGTCACTCAAGGTCTCGTCCAACCTGGCCTTGAACACCTCCAGGGAAGGAGCAGCCACAACCTCCCTGGGCAACCTGTGCCAGTGTCTCACCACCCTCACTGGAAGGAACTTCCTCCTAACATCCAGTTTAAATCTCCCCTCTTCCAGTTTAAACCCATTGCCCCTTGTCCTGTCATTACAAGACCTTGTAAATGATCCCTCCCCAGCCTTCCTGTAGGCCCCCTTCAGATACTGGGAGGCTACTCTAAGGTCTCCTGGAAACCTTCTCACAAGTATTGTTTAATCTAAAATATATTAGCAGAGAACAGGCGTAAATAGAATTATGGCTGTACCAGTTATGGTACAATTTCTGGCTGTGAGGACTTTTGTTGCCACTGCTATGAACTGCTCAAGTTCAGCTGCATCCTGCTAAGCCCTCAGCAGACCCATGAGGCTGTTTGCCTGATAGTGTCTGTTAGTCAGCTTGCACAGGATCTTCTCTTGGACCTTTCCTTTTATGATGCCACCTGTGAATTGCATTCACTGCTGGCTTATTACTCAATACAGCGTCTTTCCTATAGCCATATCTTTTTGTAGTTTTCCTACACACAGAGAGGTAAGAGTGAAGCTTTACTTTTAATTTATAAAAAAAATAGGTAAAAATGAGTGGTTTAGGTCCTTTGTTCTGCAGAAAACTCATCCATGACGGAGGGAACAACTGGAAAATCTCTAATCCAAAAGCACCTGTGGTTTTAAAGGGGGGGGCAGGCAGCAGAGGCCAAAGTTGAGAGGTTTTTGTGGAACAGTGGATTGTAACTTTAACTCTGGGAGTACAACTGAAACGTGGAGTACCTTGCTACTGCTGTATAACTACTACTCCACTGCAACATTTCTTCTGAGTTGGAGACTTTTAACTCCATGATATGCATTTTCAAAATGGAGAGATAGATATTGGGCCATGTCCGTCTCTAGGACATTAACTTCCTCATTTCTTTGCAGCTGATTCTGAAGCCTGCATCAGCCTTTTTCTACTCTGAAAAGGGAAACATAGATCAGCACAATGTTTGTGCTGCTTACATTTCTTTGTCTCTCTTTTCTCTCATGTCTCCCCCTTTTTTTTTTTTTTTTTAATGCTTATACCAGCCATCATCAAAGGAAAGTGTTTCATGGGAGACATGAGGCGAGACAGCTGCTGATGGCTCTGTGGAAGGAAAACCAATTCTTAGAGGTGTCAGTCTAAGGTCCTGATGGATTGGATGGCAAACTCAGACAGCTTGGTGGCCCCAACAAGACTGATGGGAGAGGTCGATTAAAGGCTCACTCATATTAGGGGGACAATCAGCTGCATAGACTATGAGATGCATTGACTGAAAGAGCACCACAGCTGAAACTAGTTGTGTTGTTCTTGTAGAAATGATCTTCAGGTGATCATCCCTACACTAGCCTTGCTGATTGGGCCCAAGAGGACTTGCTTGAGTATAAATAGTGTGTTTGCACCTCTACCTGTTGCCTGTGAGCAGGAATTCACAAGCCTGAGTTCTGTGAGAGGAACAGAGCATACATGTGAAACATTTCTCTTAGAAGCAAAAAAAATTATCTATTCAATTCACCTGACCAGGATCACAGAAGTTATTGCCGGGAAGGTTGTGTTACAGTGCATGGCCAGTAACAGCAGCATGATTTTGTGCTAGAGGTAAAAGATTCTTCTAGAATATGTTCCCCCAAAATGCTTGTATTCAGATAACCCAGAGACCCAAATTTCAAGCAGGGAGTTAATTTTTATACAGCAGTTAAGTGCAAACCAAACTGCTTGAGGTGATTATGCTGCTGTGTACTATTAAGAGCAGGGAGGTGACTTCTTCCTTTCTCTGCATACATGGGCGACCTCCAGAACATAGGTGTGTAATTACTGACTAATCAAGTATGGGGATTAATGGGATAAAACAGTGCACTAATGGAAAATATTTAAAAAATTACATTGTTCCTTATCAGTTTGTTGATTTTGTAATCAATATTGATTTGGCTGGAAAGCCCCTGGGTGATCTATGACTGATGCTGTTTAATCTTGCAAGCTCTGGTGCTGTAAGGTTGCTACATATCTTTACAGGTTATCGAATAAAAGATAAACATGTCTGAACATCTGCCTCGGCTGTTCTAGGAACACTTTGAGAATATATAGGCTAAGTTTGCCCTCTACTGGATTGCAAAATTACATCACTGACTTTATGCCCAGGTAGAGATGTTCTGTTCTTTTTAGGCCCAAGGAAGCTTTCTGTTAGGTGACATAATGCATACACATGTCCGTCTCATGACTGTAATACCTTGTGTCAGCTTTCCAGTCAGTTACTTTTGCTGTGTGAGCTGTTCTCTGAATTTTGTTAAATCCTTTAAACACAGTGCTGCAGTTGTTTTGGTTTTTTTCCCTTTTTTATTTTCCTTTTTTTTTTTTTTTTCCCCCTTTGGGTGAAAAATTTCTGCAGCAGGAGTAAAATCTGAACACCAGGAATAAACTAAACAACTGATTGACAGGAGCCATCTGCCTGAACAGATCCGACAGCTTGTTTCTAGCAAGGCCTGAGGTCTCCAGCAAAGCAGAGACAGAGAATAGCCTCTGAGGCTCTGCAGCTCCTGCTCTTTCTCTGCCAGTCAGGTTGCCTGCCACATTTACTGAACCCTTTAAGTCTGGATATAGCCACCTGCAGTCAAGGCATGGAATGATGATGCTTCTTGTTTCTAAGTAGCTAGTGGGATTTTGAGGCTCATTTGATTTTTTATTTTTTTTTGCTTGTAATAATAGCAAGAAACATATACACCTGTGACAGGCTGTATTTTGACTTCAGCTCTACAAAACTGATCCCAAAGTTGTGAGGTCCTACCCACGAAAGCTAATTCTGCTGTAATGAATGACAAGGGGCATGAGGCCAGTTGCTTACCTGATGTAAATCAGTCTAAGTTCTCTGACCTGAACAGAGTTGTGTTCACTTGTTCTGGCCAAAGATTTGTCTCAGTCTTTATGTCATTTCCTATTTTCTGTTTTCCTCTGTTGGATGGGCTTGCAATGAAGGTTTATTTGCCACATCATGCCACTTCATATTTTTGTCCTTCCCCATCATGTTTTGGTCTGTCAGGTCCTGTTTACTGCTACAAATGGTATGTCAAACATATAATAATTTCAAAAAGAAAAGCAATCTCTGACTGGACAATGCTCAGCAGATCTTCATGATGACCCTGCATCCAGAATTTTTTGGTACTGAATAGCACTGTCCAGCTCAATAGGGCACTACTGTCACTCTCCAGGGCAGTGTCAATAACATGAGTAGCTGGTGATGGTTTGTAGGGCTCCTTTTAAAATTTTCCTGTAGTCTTCCTTTAATACCCCAACAGAAGTGTGAATCAGAAAGCCATGATAAGAGCTGTTGTGCTGACACAGCTCAGGTATTTTTTGCTATGGAGTTGTGTATCTGCATCCTGGTATTCTAGAAGGTTATGGTGAAAAGCCCTGAAACTGAAAAAGCTCCTTCCAATAGCAATATAGATTTCCAGAGACAGCAGGTTGCACTTTTTTGTCATGAGATTTTTATATATTGGTAACCAGAAAGAGGCATGGAGATTTAATATTATCCAAGCTACCCACCAGTCAAGACTAAATCTGGAGGTGAGGAGGAAACCAGCATATCTTAGAGCATCAGGTAATAGAAGGGGAGATATTTCTGGCTGGCTGATTTATTTGTCTATTTATTTCACCATCAATTTTGGACTTAAAGTTAAGTCCCTGGGAAAATGAGGTAGGCAACAAATGATCACTGGTGAAAGGTGTATGATAAATTAATGTGCCTGTGGCTCTGCAGTTCATCTCAGGGGCAGTACCTACAAAGCAGGCAGAGTTGAGTCAGCTACTTGTCTTTGGGAAGAAATCTTTTTAAAAAAGAACAAAAAACCCACAAACAAACAACAACAACAACAAAAAAAACCCCACCACACAGAAAAGGAAAGAAAAAAGGCAAAAAAACCCTTTTCAACATTTAGATTATTTGTAGATGGAAAAGGAGTACTACCATACCAGTAATTGCTCTGACCAGGGAGGCATCTCAGAGTCTAGGAGGGTCAACCATATCAGCCTTTGATTTCTGAATCTCCTTAGGAAAAGTCAAAGCTTGGCATTTATCCCAGTAATTCAGGTCTTGTAGGTTGCAACCACTCTCTGTCTCTCTGGGAACTTTCTCCTGTGGTTTCCTAGGCTGGACAAATTCTAACTGCATTGGAAAATGTATCTGAAAGCAGAAATCAGCTACAACTCTTCGAATTAAGAGGTGTAACTGCATGAAGAATACCTCTGCTGAGTAAGGAGTTTGTGGGATTTAGGAACTGGGCTTTTTTTCAGTCACTCCCAACTAGCACCTCTGTGCTGAAGTAGAACTGCATGGAGGTCCCATGCAGTCCTGAAATTTGAGGTTCCAGGATTCCGGGTGGCACAGAACATCTCTGGAGGAAAGATGATTTGGTTCTGCTTTGTAAGCCTTGTGAGCAAGGCTGGCTATGGAAGGCAGCAGAAAGTGATTTCCCTACTGCAAGGCTCCTGCTCCGTGTCTGAACTGCTGGATGGGGTGTGCTGTCCTCTTCAGTAGTGAACTCATTCAAGAGGAGAGTATGCAGACCTGAACATTTATATTGTTGCTGGGCAAGCTGTTTTCTTGTAGTAACGACTTGACTCCTGGCCTCTAAGTGACACTAGTAGGGCAAATCCTGAACACCAGGACATGTTTTCTAAGGACAGATAGATCTGGTAATGTCTGATTGTTTCCATGGTCTTGTGCAGAGAGAAGTTATCATCTGAGCCCTCAGAGGGTTTTGGTGCTTAAGATCAGGGTCATGAGTGCATTGATAGGCTTAAATGGCCCTGATCAGCCTGACCATGAACCTCTGCCCACGCTCTCTACCGAAGGCCCAGGAGCTCTAAGTTTAGACTCAGGTTTACAGAGTTTGCCTGAAATATGTTGTAGGCTGCTGAGCCCAGCCCTGTCTCCTGCTGTCCTGGCACTGAGTGCCCTCCCTGGACGCACTCCAAAATCACATTGTTGGCAATCTGTCTCCAGACTGCCTTCCTGCTGGAGCTTGCTGATAGACCTGAACCTGACCCACCACAACACCTTGTGGATGAATCTGTTACCACTGTGGCCATGCTCTGGGATGCTGCCTTGTGTCATGTCACTCACAGCTCCTGGCTCCACCTCCCTCATGCAGGTGCCTTGTTTTTGCTTGCTGCCTGGCCCTCAGCCACACTGAAGCCAGGGGTGTGCCATTTATAAACACCGCAGGACCTAGCCTGTGTCTTGCCTGAGGTCATGCAGCAGCAGCACCAGAGATAAGTCTTCACTGAACCATCTTGCTTTTGTGCTGCATCAATACTCAGTAATTAACAAGATTTACAAACATGCACATTACTTAATGGCTTCTGTATTGGTAAAAATATCACAGCTTTTTAGTTCCTCCTCCATGTAGAGGCTAGAACTATGTGATCTGTGTGGCAACATGCAGATTTCCTTCTTGTTGTAACACATATCCGGCAGAAAAAGATCTGAAGGTCTATGTTGTTAGCTTAGACCTGAGCACCTACCATTGCAGACCACAGGTTGGTTCAATAAAAATCTATTGCTGATACAGAAAATGGAGACAAGCAATGGAAAAGAATTTGGGAACTGGAAAGCAAATGTGAAGGATAGGCTGACCTTTTCAAACAGGAGCCATCTAAGAGGAGTTGGGAGTAGATGAAGAGAGTGAAAGGGGGACCTGGGTCATGAGTGCAACGCACAGAAATGCTCAAGGTGTTGTCCAGTGCCTCTCATACAGGGCTCAGAACCACTCATTTTTCTGTAGTCTGCATGAAGGGAGGAGAAACAACTGTATTGATTTAATTTATGCAGGAGTCTGGCTCTGAATTCAGTTCTCTAGGTGTCAGAGAGCTACCATGCTAAGTCAGCTGGTAGTCTTCCATTTTTATTTTTAAAAATAATACCTATGGCATTAGAATGAACCTGTGGGAGTTTGAGAGAAATTATTTTATTTTCTTTTTCTTTCTGCCATCTCAGCTCATACCTAATTTATTCACTTCATAGATGCATAAATTCACACAGAAGTCAGACTCAGCTGAAAACGGAGTACACGGAGTATTTATTGCACAGGCAAAATCAGCCAGAGGAACATCAGGAAAAAGAGAACACCAGAATACATACTGTGAACTTCTATTTCATAGCACCTTTGATTTCAAATTCTCTTACTAAGAGGAAAATTGTACCAGAACAACTGCTTTAACAGCCTTTATGTTGCAGCCGACTAGGGAACAGTTTCACCTCTTGTACTAAAGTGCGCCTGCTTTTTATTTAATTTTAAAAAATGGCAGTGATTTTAAGAGGGAGGAAGGCATAACAATGTAATGGTAAAGTCTCAGGCAGTACTTGGAGTTGCAGCAAATTGCTCTGCTCTGACTTTGGCCCAGATTTCTAAGACTTGTTTGCAGCTGAGAAGTTATTTTCTTTGCATTCTGTAAAACAAATCTAAGAGTTTAATTGTAGCAAGCATTTGTGTAGAAGTGAATGGGAGACAGAAGAGTGAAGGGCTGCCCAAGGTAAGGGTCTCAATCCACTTTTAAATACAGTATGAGATGTCAGAAAAAATATTTTGTCCCTCAGTAAAGTGTTGAGAAAATAATGTCATTTTCTCCCTAAAAATTGCTTCCAAGCTCCACTTCTCCTTAGCTTTTTAGGGTATCTATACATGTCTTATACCTCTTGTCTTTGGGACCCAGGTGTTTCTTTGTAGGAAGGGCTGAGGACAGGACATCTTGCTTCAAAAGCTGTAGAGTGGTTGCTGGATGCTGGTTTGCAGGCAACCCAAGCACACAGGTAAGCTTTGGAGCACCAAAGCTACTCAAAACTATGACACTCATGCGTAGGAGCCCAGGTGTATATGAGCCCAGACTACCTTCACAGATCACAAAGCTAAAGAGATTAGGATTATACATCCTGGAAAAGACATGGTTCTGCAGAGACCTTGTTGCAGTCTCTTAATACTTAAAAGTGGCCTAGAAGAAAGTTGAGGACAGACTTTTTAGTAGGGCCTGTTGTGATAGGACAAGGAGTAATGGTTGTAAACTAGGAGGGTAGATTTAACCTAGATATCAGGAAGAAATTTTTACACTGAGGGAGGTGAAACACTGGCACAAGTTGCCTAGAGAGCTAGTAGGAGCCCCATCCCTGGAGACATTCAAGATCACGTTGGACAGGGCTCTGAGAAACCTGATCTAGTGGAAGTTGTTCCTGCTTGCTGCAGGGGTGTTGGGCTAGATAAACATTAAAGGTCTCTTCCAATTCAAACCATTTTATGATTTTGTGATTCTGTGTTTCTGGCTAAGATTCTCTGAGAAAACTACATTGTCTGTATCCAGGACAGTAAAAAATACTGTAGCTAAAAGCAAATGTCATTTAGGAGCCAGGCTTATAGAAAGAGTTAATGGCAACCAAACTCCCATGATGCAAACCAGCTTCACTTCAAAACCAAGTTCATTTAACCAGAATATTTTTTATTATTTTAAAAATTCAGAGTAAAAATATATTCTTGTCTGTAAGAGAAGGCTTTAGTTGAGCTGTACTTCAAAATGTTTTTTCTTGCTGAATTCCAGACACTCGAACTTCATAGTTTCACTTGCACTGATATTTAACAAATTGGTTTTGTTTCTCAGCCACGACAAGGTAAGATGAATTTTGTAGAAAAGGACTGTCTGATGGAGATGTGGCATATAATTTGGATGATGAATTATCAGAGAGAGCGAGAGAGTAGCCTGTGTTGTGGTCATTTTACTGTTCGATGCAGTAATGGAGTTATGTTTACATTTTCTAATAATATTTTGTTATACAAGAAAAAATAATTACATGTAAATTATATGTAAATATCCTCCTGCCAAATCAACCACTGAACACTCTTCCTCTCTCAGAAAAAAAAAAAAAAAGANNACCCCTGAACCCTTTTCCCCTCCCAAAAAAAAAAAAAAAAAGAAAAAAAGAAAAAAAAAAAAGAATGAGAGCAGCTAAGACTGAAATAGAGAAGAAAATAGATAATTAAAGGCCACTGAAATTGCAGGGAGGCTCTGTACTGCCTACCAGACAAGCCTCCTGCTTTTCATCACTGTCATGGCCTTCACTTGTCCACCAAGCTCAAAGTCTTGTCCTGCCAACAGCCTTGGCCAGAATCCCTTACTCACTGCTGCTTTGGGAAGCAAAGGCCCCACTCAACAACCCCATAGTGAGCATCAGTAGCTGAATTCCCAAACCCTGTTACAGCCAATGGATTTGGTTTACCCATTTATATCTACATGTCTCTGTAAGTGAAGGACAGTATAATCCTTATGCTTTTGGATGGGACTTCCACAGCTTGTTCTTTGCTGCTTTACAGGCATTTGTTACAATGGACACAATTTGTCTTACTTAACTGTTTCCCCACATTTAAAGGAATGTGTTTAATTTAAGCACAGTAGGATGCATTAATAGAGAACAAATTAATAATTTGTATTAACTTACAATTTATCAGGGAGTGTAGCAATAGGATGGGGGTTAATGGTTCCAAACTGCAAGAGGGTAGATTTAGATGAAGTGATTCTTTACTGAAAGGGTGGTGGGATACTGTGTGCTGGTTTGAGGCTAATTGGAATATTTTAATGGAGAAAATTATACTATAGGCTGTGAAAGGAAAGCAATGGTGATGTCTGCTTCACTCAGAAGCTTGCTGAGACGTTTAAGAAAATAATACAAAACAAAGATAAGATGCTCAGGCTTGCGCACACTCTCGGGCTGTCTAGCAGCTTCTGGCCTCCTCCTCTCTGCTGAGTAACCTCACTAACCACTTGTCTAACCACCCTGGCTGATCCTCCAAACTCATCTTGTGTGTAAGCCAAGCAGTGGAGTACAGTAGAGGGGTGAGGAGAAAGTGGAA